>VURO01045223.1:22439-42447 GCA_015108175.1 Pelvicachromis taeniatus | reverse complement strand
AAAAAAAAAACAGCAAAACTTTAAATCAGCAAATCTATTTTCCTCTTAACTATCTCTTAATATTGCACCATAAAATCTGAAAGGACTGGTGCAAATGTTTCCCAAAATGTACCGCAAAAAAGGTACACCTGAAAGTCCAGCTTAGGGTTTACAATTATGAGGCTTGCAGGCAGTGAAATGGACTTCCAGTGAACTGCTGAACACGGTGTGCAAAGTGGGAAATGAAATATTAGAGGCATATGCAGTTAAAACAACACAATAGAAAGGTCCTTTATGTGAATTATCTGAGACCTGTGTTCAAAGGTATGCTTTAAATTGCTGATAGCCGACACATTTAAGAGATAAAAGAAGAGCTCGCTGTATCAAAAAGCCTCGCTAAACACAGAAAGGTCAGGGAATAGATTCTTTGCTTTGAAATGTCAGCTGATTACTCTTTAACTGACATCATGAAGCTATCTGAAGGTCCTGAAACATTAAATAAAAAAAAAAAGGGGCGTAATCAGTTACTAATATATATACACATATATATACACACACACACACACACACACACACACACTAGACTGACATTTTATTTGTAGATTTTAGCACCTTTCACACATGCAGTCCTTTCTGGTAACATGACATCGTCTGAATCTGTTGATTTCATGTTTGAGCACCCTGACAATGTTTGGCTCAGACACAGTGACATCAACATATCAAGATAGTACAAGTCTAAACAGCATTTATTGAAAAACACAAGTCCTGATATATCTGAGAAACATTCATGTTTCACATTTTCTACAATTAAAAAAAAAAAACAATCAAACTTTGTGCTCATCTAGCAGTTTACGTGTACAAAGTCTTCAGGGAAATATGTTTGAAACAAAATATTGCAAGCCAAACTTTTATAAATGTACCACAATACTGACATTTTCTGAAGCAGTGGTTTCCAACAGAGCAGTTCCACGGAAACTCTTCAAGGTTCTAAGATGACATGAATTTAATACTGAGGTCCCCTGTAAAGTGACTCTGCAGTACAGCATGAAACACCTTGTAGGTAGACTAATAAATGACCAGCAGCATGTTTGTTTGTTTATAGTTACACAGGTATTTTATTTGATTAAAACTTCCATTTTACAAAGTTGATTATTGCTTGTATAATATTGTAAAAATTAAATCTTTTATAAGGAACTTACATACCAAAACAAAAATTCACCCAAAAGTAAAAGAAATTTAGCACATTGGTTTCAGTATTAAAAGATTTCATAGCAAACACACCGACTATTAGAACTAAATCAGTCATCTCCAGTGTCATTTATTACATGTCGCATCAAAGATGCACTAGTGAGATCATAGCACACTGGCAAAATGGAAATGAATTGTTAAAACTTAGTGTTAATACATTTAAGGCCGTTTTGCACATTTTCAAGTTAACAAACAGCGTTCACTCCAGCTTGGCTCCGATTTATAGTTTCAAATTGAACTTTTGTTCAGTGACAAGAAACAAAACTATTTAAACCTTGAGACCGTCTCAGTGGAGCTGACTGCTGAATGTCATCTCCTCCAGGAAAAACAAACAAAAAGCATTGTTCTCTTTTTGAAGCCAATAAATGGTAACTGGCAGCGAATATGCTTGACAAGTGTCCATCCAGCAACATCCAACATGTTCGTATAAAAACACATCGACTGTAATTCTGCCTGTGTTGTTACTTTAACAGATGCACAGGGTGAGAGGATGTCGCACTGAATGCAACTTGAAAAACGTGATGCATCAGTAAAAGTATCATTAGAGAAAATGCACATTGAAAATTTGCTATATTGGCATTTGTTTTGCATAGATTTTATACAATATACTGTACCATTATTTAAAGAAAACTGCTTGGAAATACTAAACTACACAAACGGTTTGATTTTACTTTGGCATTTGATGCTGTATTAGTGACAGAAAGATATTGGTGAACAACGGTGAATTTTTCTGGATGTGTCCGGTTTAACTTTGGTCAGCTGCTGGAAAACAAATTAAACTCATATTGTTCCCAAAAACCCCTGTTAAAAAAAAAAAAAATCTGAACAAATTACTTAACAAATATATTGTTAATGTGTGAATGAGTTAACACTCTTTGCAGCAGTACCGGTCTATAAAGGTTCTCCAAATGCTTGTTTAAGTTGGGATCGGTTCAAATTAGACATGCAAAAAAAAACATGAGAGAAAAAAGCAAAACGAAACAGATAACAGAGTCTTATTTTCTACAGACTGATGTGAATGAACAAACTGATCTGTCTCAGCTCGTTTATTTATTTTTGCATTACTGGAGTATAAAGGCCACGGTGCAACTATGACGTGAATTTGGGGAAGCATTTGTTCTCCACATGAGTCTTCATTCCTTGGCTATTGCATTAGTCTTTGTAAAAAGTAGAGCCACCACACTAGTGTTTGGAATAACAGCCCTTAGACTGTTTGACAGCATCCTCCAGCGACTTCCTGGTTACTAGCAGTCGCACCACATCCTCCTTCTTCTTTGTTAGTTTTTTACGAGCCTGATCATGAGTCACCATGGTCATGTCCCAACCGTTCACCTGGATAGAAGGAAGGAACTTTGTTTGAAAAAAATAAATACAAATACCAAAAGTGAAAGTCATCACAGTACTTCTCCCGAGGCACACAGTGCCATCTTGTGGATCTACCATTCAAAAAGAAAAACTTCATTTCGGTACACACCTGCATTATTTTATCTCCCATCTTCAAGCCGGCCAATTCTGCCGGTCCTTTAGGTGATATCCTGGTCACATAAATGCCCTGTGAAAACAAACAACCCACCGTTTCATTTATTTCACAATCTCAGTGCGGTCTGATAGGTACTCCAAAATAATACAGAATATCCCTGAAGGACATTTAAAAAGGTGGCCTTTTCCCAGGGGGAAACTTTGAGGAAAACATCTCGTAAAGCATCAAGTGCTTAAAGTGTAAAGGATGCACTTGCATAATAGAGTTTCTATGGGTTGATCTCAAACCTCTACTTATTTTTGTCCAATTAAAGTACTTCTGGTAAGGAGAGCGCCAGATGTGCAGATCTAACAGAAAATACCTGATTTTCATTTGTAACAAGCTTCATTCATAAGACCCGACTACATCTGGAATGAAGATAGGAGTGAGCCATGTGAGGCTTTAAAGTTTAAAAATCAGCTCTGGCAAGTGTGGTGTAGTGGGGATGGGAGTGAGGTCTTTGACTGAATTTGTTAGAAGTAACAGAATTGTTTTACAGTCAGTGAACTAATCGAATAATCCACCAATAAGGCTGGCACAATACAAGCGAGCTAATTAGAGAAAAATGGACAGAGGCCTTAACTGGTTAGTTTAAGGATGCAGAGGACACATCTCTCACAACAAAGTTACTGTAATGCTCAGAAACATGTTAATAAAAGAAACGGTGAAAGCGTAGAAGCCAGTGTGTAAGTCTGATTCCTCTATAACACAGCAACACATCAGCTGGTACATTTCTGTGCAGTCAGTATGGCTTTATGTAAACCTGAAGTCTTCCTTTCTGTGACTCTGCTGAGTTTGTTTAGTCACCACCCGAGGCCTGAGTAATGTGTTCAGGCATGTAGCTTACCAAAGCGAGAAGTACTTTGTCGAGTACTTGTACCACTGTGCTTTAGCGCAATTGCAACTTATGGGTGGATATTCAGTGTCTTGCCAAATTAAGGATAAAATCCACGTAACCAAAACGAGCGACCCAAAGACATGTAACAAGATCTCTTTTTCTCAGGTATAACACTACGTCGGGTCTATTCATTGCAAGCTCAGTATTGTTATTCTTGGCCTTCAGTTCCTTCACTGTATGAAACAAGTCCCTTTAGCTCCTCTCCCTTTAAGCCACATTTCTGATTGGCTGCTCCTCACCAACAGAAAGTCTGGTGGGGCTAGCACCCACTATTTGCCTAAACTATGTCCCTAAAATGAACAAATAAAAGACATCTACTGTCATCGACATAATTTAGGACCAAGACTATAAAAAAAAAAATTGTCTGAAACTGAGCGTTCAGAGCAGTCTGATCTCATCATTTTAAACTTTGATTACATTGATGCTCAAATCCACCACTGTGTATGTATAAACATATAAAGTCCACTTTTAAAGCATTCAGATTTGACTTTTTACAGGGTCATTTGTGTATTTGCTCCTTTCGGCTACAATTATTCTATTAAGAACAAAGGAGAGAATCAAAATGAAAAAGACTGCACTTAAAGAGATGATAGCTGCAGATAAACTCACTTTGTCAGACTTGTCCTCAGAGAAGGGATTCTGCCCGGGATCCTGGTCTATCCCTCCTCCGATGCTGAAGCCAAGGATCAGATTATCTCCTTGCCGCAGCTTCTGAATCTCAATTCGTTCCTGTTTAACAAAAAAAAACAAAACAAAAACATTAAATACTGTTGAGGAAAACAGTGGGTAGGCTTATGACCAAGCTTTCTCGTGTGCTTCTCAGTCAGGTCTGCTGAAATGTGTTCCTGCGTCTATTGCTGCTAATGTTAATGAGAGAAACTCCAGATAAATTAGGCTGACAGGACCATGGAAAGAATGTAATTGCTTGGCTTCACAGTTCACTACAATCGGTTTAAAAAGTGTTCACTATAAAGGTAGAAAAATTAAACACTTCCATACCGTAAATAATCCCAGCTATAACTTTTGTCTTATATAATTGTCTTATATAACAGCTCATGGAAATCATTATGATCTAAAAAGCACTGAAATGATGGTATGCATGCACGAAGCACATGTTTCATATTTTTCTATCAACTCCCAAATGACATTCAGATCGCAGTAATTCCCGTTAGGTAGTGAAAGATCGACCACAGACTCATTTTCTAGATTTCAGCGCAGGCAAACGGTCCATGTCAGAGGCCGTTTCTTCTTAACTCGAGTCCATAGACAGACTCTATTAACGGGCCCTACCCTTAACACTGACAAGCAGCTGCAGCTTCACTACATCGCACAGACGGATGACTCAGAGGGACTCTTCAAACACAAAGGCTGGCTCTGTGTGCGCGACAGTGAATAATCAGACAGCCTCTCAGTGGTGTGGCTGATCCAAAGTCTGACAATGACTTGCACTGCTTTTCTCAATGTGCCAGTCAGAGAAGCAGGTAGGATTCACACTCAGTCTGCGTAATCACAAGGATCCTACACACAGACTTAAAAATCAGCATGTGGATGCTAGGTGGATGCTAGGGCTGTAAAACTCAGTATAAATTCTGTTTTATAGACATGAGTTTAAAAAAAAATGTATACAACACTTTTAATAAGTGTTATTTGAGCATAAAAGCTACAACTGGGTTATTTTAGCCAATAGCCTGGTGTTTGTCTTGTTATCTTTATCGGATATTCACCATAATAACTGATATAGATTAGAGCTTTCAGGGGGCTGTGTGTGTGTCTGTGTGCAAACAAGTGATTTGGTTTTTCAAGACTTGATGGAAAACAAACAAACATACATCCAGTAAGTTTGTGTATTACAGTAAATTTGCTTCAAATGTATTTTTGTCTAGACCTATAACATCTCTGCCACTGGATACTTTAATAATACTTTTTTCTCAAGTTGATAACCTTTATTTAAAATTATGTAACTAGCAGCTAAAGCACTGATCTGTCTTTTGGGTTAATTTCTGTAAAGAATTGCAGAAAAATCCACAGATTTTTATTTTTTTTTAAAATGCATAATAACTGTTCAAAAAGTAGGTTGAAATTTTGCAATTTAAAAATTGCCATATTTTTTCCAGCATTTTTGATTCCTCATAATTTTATAAGCCACAAGAAACCTCCAGTCAGAATTATTATTTTTTTGACATTACCTCTAAAGGTTTTTTCAAATCAATTATTTAAAAACATTTTTCTTAGTTAAATGATCAGGAACAAAAGATAAAACATCGAGAGTATCAGCACTTGTTGCTGTTATGTTAAATTGGTCATGCAGTTTTACTATTGGTCCTGTGATATATCATAAACATTATTCTGAAAATAAAACAAACTTTTGGCTTTAGGTTTTGACACTTGGAGTGTGTGCGTGTGTTTGGTACAGTGTTTTGCAACTACCTCCAATATGCGCAAATTCATGACTCAAAAATGCCTGAAAAGTTAACGGGAAATAAGACAACGCCCACACGTACTTCAAGGGCTCCCAACGAAAAACAATGATAGTACAGTAGTGCAATTATTGCACAAGTCAGGACTTCTATCTTATAATATTTCATTATAGGAGGTGGCTTGATCTCAGCCAGCAGAGACACAACTGAATGATCATTAAAAAAAAACAAAAAAACTAAATTAATACAAAATACATTACAGAATTAAAAATGTATTTTAGAGAACATTACAGATCCATACATGAGTATGGATTCCCCCTCATCCCAATCCCCACAAATCACTGACTGCTGTATTGTTTGATCAGGACAAATCAAACGCAATGCCTCTTTCATATCAATATTTTAGCTTATTTATCCAAAGGGACTCAGAGGGGACACATGTTGAGCTGCAAATGTAAAATAAAAGCAAAAAAAGATCAAGAAACAGTGATTTATCAAAGCTCTTACCCAATATAAAGTTAAACAAGGAGTGAACTAGATCTGACTCAGAAAAATTTGACTTATCAGGTAGCTAAAATCACAGCAATTGCTCAGACTTCCTAGTACTGGGAAGTTAGTCCTTGTAACACAGGTATGCTTCACTGGCCTGCTTCTACAGTTGGGACAACACAGGCCTGCTAAAATCCCAGCTGTCCATCTCGAGCTGTCTTCGGCTTTGGAGCAGTGGTCACAAAACTGTACAAAACGGAGTTGTGATATTTTGCCAACGCACAATAGTTGAAACACTGTGTGAGGCTACATGTAGAAGACCAGGAAGGCTGATTTACAAAGGTGGTGACGCCCATTTTCATTAAGAGCAGTTTTCTGACAATAAACTCAGTTGCCTTTTAATTGACGGCATAACAAAACGTCACCCTTTGTGTCCCGGGATAGTGCTCGGTTCTTTGCTGCAGTGAGTTAATGAGTTATTCGGTTAAATGTAACAATGCTGGTTTCATGAAGTGCTCATATCTGTTCAGCTGCTCCCACTCAACTGCTTCTAGCTAAACAAAGAAAGTCGCTCTGCAGTTAGCAAAATGTTAGTTAGCAGGTTAGCGCGTATTTTAACACAACATTAGTTAATAAAGAGTTTGCACCGATACGGTTTGACGCTAAAGTCGGGTAAGAAGCTGAACAATAGAGTGCGGTCAAATGTGGGGAGCCACAGCCCCCAAACTTACCACAACAGCAGTCACCGGCTGACCTGGGACGAAAGACATACTCTCGCTGAGCTCTTTGGCTTATAAAGAGAAAAAACTTTCCGCTTCTGCTGTTTTAAAAACTAAAGACAAGAGGATTCAGATAGCGGGACTACTTCCTAGATCCTCACATGAAACAGCGCAGGAAGATCCCGAGCTGGAAACCAAAGGCTTTAGGGATGATGTCACGTCGCCCCCAGGCGTTCGGGTTCGCGTGTTTTGGCTCACCTTTGCAGCCAGGGAGGGCGGTGTTTAAATGCTGGCAGTCGTCCCGTTATGACTCTAAACGGAAATTAAAACAAATCGAACTCATTATGAGATTTTTGGTGCTCTTTGGTCAGGCGAACATCGACAGCTGTTGTCCTTATGTCGAACTGGCTCTCGGTCGAACCAGTCTTCTTGATCGCACTTAGTCGACAGGATATTCGAAGATCTGAATCTTTGTAATCCGACTTTGATCATGGATTTTGTACAACTTTAGAACACTTTGCTTGGCTTTACTTTTGCGCTTAATCACATAGATGACAATTTCTTCTAAAAAAATATATAATAAAAAATATATTTATATATATATATATATATATATATATATATATACCATCTAGATATTGATCTGTTTTATTGCTTTTGTTAAGTTGATTTTTTTTTTCACATACAGAAGTCCAGAATAAGCATATAATAGCTACAGCACTCACCGGCCACCAGATGGTAGTCAGTAATGATACAAGAGTTTTCTGTCAGTATAGTGTGGAGGCATTACCATACACCCTTTATGATCTGATACACCAACGATGAAGATTTCAGACACAAAAAATAGGTCAGAGAGGGAATGTCATGCAATAAAGATTGCGGGCTAGATAAAACACTGTGTGATCATCTATTTGTCTATCCATCTAATTTTATGCCATCAAAATAATGTTTAAAGAAGTGCACAGCAGTTTTTAAAAGGTGAATTTATTGGACTTGTTTGTTTCCACCTATAAAAATTGACCAGTTTGGGTATTCGCTCTCTCTTTCAGCATCTCTATCACACTTTTGATCAGAGATCCGCATATGATGCAGCTGCATGTCACCTTTATTCAAAGCAGCTGTTATTTCTTATTTCCATATGCTACGCAAAACTTCCCCTGAGCACTTTTAGACTTTAGTATCCTACCAAATAAGCATATGAAAAGCTTCAACCTCAATTTGAAAGTGTGTATGCAAAAATAGCAGAAAATTGGCTTCAGGTAGACATCTATATAACACATTTATTGCATTATTTATTTAATGTAACACTTTTTATCTGTATAGAGTTTTTTATGATACACTTTTTTAAAAAGAATATATAATTTGGCACTAAATACATTTGCATGAAGGAGGCAGTTTAATCTATTCTATAATTTTATGCTTAATACATTTTTCATGCGACCTAAAAGTTAAATGAATCGGAATATTATGGTAAATATGAGGCTGTGGCAGCTGTTGGCTTAGCTATCTTAGCATAAAGACAGAAAACAGGATGAGGCAGCTATCCCACCTCCGTTATCTTATACAAAAGAAAAGAAAAAAAAACCCATAATCATTTAACTTTAAACTTTAACTTTAAAGGAATTGACAGGCACATTTTTTTGTCTAGTCTAGCTGTTTCACTGTGTTTTCAGTGTGTGCATTAACCAGCTGTAGAGACATCATAAGAATGAAAGACTGGTGCAACGCTTTGACATTAAGTCCCTCTTTAGGTGAATAAAGATCATAAAGTTTAAAGATCATAAAGGTTGGAAGAATGCAGTATTTTTTCAGCATAGAGGCTATCACTTCCTCTCCTTTGTGTGCACTGCTCAGATGAGGATACATGTAAACATTAACCCTCTTCCTTGACTTGACTCACTTGTTTATCATAGTTTCAGGCGGTCACTTTGAGCTGTCCATATTCACTATATTTATGCACTTTATTTTCTCATGTCGCTCAGTAGCCTGGAGCAAAAGGTGGAGGAGGCATATATTCTAAGGGTAACACATCATCAGGCAGCTTCACGGGAGTGCAGCTGGAGGAAAGCGGTGGATCACAAAGGGTCAGATTTCCTGTGATCTCCTGGTACTCGTGCTCAGCATTTTCACCCCTGTCAATTGCCTCACTGTTAATCTCTGCATATGAATTATCTTGCAACGGGCCCCTCTTCTTTTGGAATTTCTTTTTGAGGTTCTTCAGGTTGGTGACGACTGACGGCTTTACGTCTTGATTCCTCACATGCTGGTTGTTAGCAGCGGACGGTTGTTCAGAGCCTGCAAACATGGGCAGATTCTCAGGTGCAGAGATTGTTCTGACAGCTTGATCCTGCTTCAGAGCAACGCAGTTTCGAGAAGGGACTTCAGGAGGCTGGTTAGATGGAGGATTATCACCTGTATATCTCTTCCTGGGTGCCGAAACAGGCTGCAAATGAACATAAAGATGAACTTAAATGTTTTTTATTTTTAGTTCTCTTTACTTCTTATTTTTAAAGTTAATGAAAACCTAGTCTCAAATCTACATCACCACAGATCCATCAACACTCAGGGTTACATTTATTTCTAATTTGAACAAAATCTAGACTTCTCAGTTACAGCAAGATTGATAACATGTTTTCAGAACCTTTCTTCAATTTTTAGAAAATATTCATGCTACCATTTCAGTTTAAATCAAACCTGATCATCATAAGCAAATGTCCTTTAACATGAAGATTTAGAGCCATACTTATTTAGATTTGTATTAAAGGATGCTAGCTCCAAAGGAAAGCTTTTCAAATTAAAATCTTTTAACCTTAACTTGATCAGAAAATGTATGGGGATCTTTAGCTTGAATAATGGTTTCCAAGGTCATTTTTACCAGTGCTGGAGGTGGAGAGGTATTGTGTTGAAACTCATCTTCCAAAGAAGGGTAGAGCCTATTTGTTTGGCTTTTATGAGGCAAAGTTGGTGAGTTTCCCAAATAATTTGGGCGGTAAGGAAGGGCAGGTGGGATATCTTGTCTTGATCCTGGCTGATTTATGCTGGGAACCTGGGAGTTGTTTGGTAGCAAACTGGCCCTGGAGCCTGGACCTCTTGAACAAAACAGTAGTTCTGCATAGTCAGTCTTGTCAACTGAGGCCTGAAAAGATGTAGAAAAGTTACAGCACAGATGTTTTATTGTAGTTTACACAGCTAATCTTACTTAGTTTAGCCTACTTAGCTTCTGCTGAGCTTATATAATGCACTAAAAAGTAAACCTGTAGTTTACAATAACCTAAAAAAGCATGCATGCAGTTGAGACACTTGCTTACAGGCATGTAGACAAGCACATTTTCTCACCTGTCCACAAGGAACAGTCAACACTTGAGTGAAAGGCATGATGGGAGTTCTACGATGAAAGTCCACCAGGTCCTGCAGAAACCGGTGATACCTGTTTTCCCCCACTATGTTGTAAGAGCCATTCTCCAGTGCATCAATCATAAAGTGTCTGCAGCGGTCCTCAGCACTGATTGGTCAGTACATTAGAGTGAACAGAGTGGAGTGTCAGGGTGACTAAGTGTGTGAGTGCATACTTTTAAAAATAAAGTTTCCGTCATGCTGAAAACACTCACCGATACGAGAGAGTGTAGCCGATCCTGCTCTCACTGACTCTGATGAGGAAGTAACCCGGTGGTTTAGCCATTAGCAGTTCCTCTGCTGTCCTACACAAATGACCACAAACAAAAGCCTCTTTCACGCATGTACTTCAATCGTTAAATTTTACTGTTCGGGCTCATTTATAAGCTACAAATGTGGGAATCACATGGTAAATGGTAAATGGTAAATGGACTGATTCTTATATAGCACTTTTCTACTCTCCCGGAGTACTCAAAGCGCTCTATAATTTTAGTGATAATCATTGTGCGAATCAGCAAGGCCTTCGGGCATATTTTACAAACCGTTTTTGTATACATGTCAGTCAAACAGAATATAAGATATAGATATAGTAAGCTATAATAAGATATAGTTTCAATAAAATAATCTGTAACCCACACTGTGAATATCTATCTGGATGTTGAGAAAGAGTTCACACCTACAGCCAATTTAGAATCACCAGCTAGTCAAACATGCATGTCTTTGGACTGCAGAAGGAAGCCGGCGTACCCGGACAGAACCAGCACAGTCAAAGGAAGAACATGCAAACCAGCTGGTAGAGTCAAACCTGTGACCCTCTTCATGTGCAACAGTGTTAACTGCTCTGTTAACCATAATTAAAGATATTAAACTATCAAAAGTATTAAAAGTATACAAGACCTTTTCCCGCCATAGTTAATAACTGATATACAACTTTAAAAGATGGTAATGGTGCAAAATGTTTAATGTTTAATTTGGACTTTTTTGTTTTAATGCCGCAAAGTGACTCCAAGGGATTTGAGTCTCCTTTCAGGATGGAACCAGGGATCTTTCACATGCTAGCTGAGTGGATTAAACATTATGGTACAGAATTACTGTGCAGTGACTAAAGTAAACCTGAAGGGTGAAAGATTAGTTTCAGTCTCACTGCCTAAAAATAGAGTTTAAAGTAGGAAAAGTAAATGCAAATCTCTGCTGACACATAAAAAATTAAAATGAACCAATCACACATTCATTCATATATTTAAAAAAAGAAAGAAAAAAAAGTCAGTATTAGAAAATCTAGTTAAAACATAAAAATAAAATATGGTCAATCATAGAAAGTCATTAATAGATAGATTCTCATTCATACCTGCAGAAAATAAACACTTTAAACAAAATATCCAGAATGCTTCTGTCTTTTTCCTGATAAAGTTCATACAACCACCTCTTTGACTGGTGGTTGTATAAACACCAAACAAGGAGGTGTTTTTTAGAAGCTTCAACGCTTCTGAAAAATAAAGGCGAGCTGTAATGTTTTTCATGAAAATGTCCTGCAACGGGACTGCTTAAGTGATTCCCCTTAATAGAACTTATATGTTCATTAATTTGTTCTTTCAGAAATGTTTCTCCTATAGATATTCTATTACATGGACACCGTATCATTTAGACCACATTTTTAGTTTTGCAAGCGATAAAGCCTTTTACATCAATAACCTTGCCACTAATGGTTTTGCATTTTTATTATTACTGTTCTTACCTCTTTTATAATGATAATGCGAGCATAATGACATATCTCATAAACGTACTTTCTGGAAATGATCCCATGAAACCACTCCGGGACTACACCGTTCCTGATGACAGACTGGAGCTGAGACTCTGTGAACCAGGTGTAAGGATCACGTTGTCCCTGAAGCGTCTGACTTCCCTCCATCCTCCTGCGTAATGTTTCATTTAATCCACAGTTATGGCTGTTGGAAAAGTCACTGAGCACAAAGACCTGCAAATGAAGAAGTCACAGTTTATTGACTCTGTACATTAAGCGCATGCGTTCAGTACAAACCACATACAGGCATGAAAGCTGTCAGTTAATATGTGTTTTAAATATTCATTGTTCCTGTTTCAGGTACAGTGCTCTGTGTTGTCTATCAACAGTTCCTCAGGTGAATTATTATTAGTTCCCGTGCACTTTAACAATCTCAAACATAATGCAGCTTTTCCTTAAAATGGCAAAGAGCTAAAGTATCGAGTCTACTCATTAATACTTTTATTTACAACAGAACCTGTTGTGAGACTTTATCAATTATATTTGTTAATTCATCTCAAATTTGCAATATGAACACATAATTCATTGCAGAATACTGATTTTGTGAATAAAACTCAATAACGTTGCTTCTGAGGTCAAATACAAGCTGATAGTGAAAGTTACTCACCCTGTCTGGCAGCTCTGAGATAGAATGACAGAGCTGAGCTCGTATACCTGAAAAAACCTGTCTGGGGGCGGGGGAAAAATGGTCCAAGTAGAGTACAGTAAATTTTTAAGTACAGTAGAATAGCTTTACTACAGACACATACACACACATAGAAAACACTGAATAATATCACTAAATAAGGCATTAAACTATTCAGATACTCCACGTATGTTAAGGCAGAAGTTGCCTGTATCAGCAGCCTCGATTGTATCTGAGGCTGTATGCACACAAGCACACATGCACAACGCTGTGAAGAAAATGACATTCAAATGATTGTTCTTTTGTTCTAATGACTGTTCTGGCTTAACAGATAAGAGATAAAACACCAGTGAAATGAGAGGCTATGAGAGGCTGTCCCATGTTACTCCAGGGCCAGATTTTTACAGAGTGCCGAAAAACAATTTACATCTGGGAAATTTCCTAGACGTCAATGACGGCATACAGTGCATCCACAGCATTTTAAGTGACTTATCATTAGTAAAAACATAATTGTTTTCATGTGCCGTGCACGGTGAGTACCTTTTAAAGAAAAATAGATCCTGCTTTCAGACTTAATAGGTGACTTATTGACTGATTTATGATTCAATAAAAAATTTCCTGTAATATCAACATCCGCTTCAGAGAAACTCCACCACCCACCAGATGATTGTTAAAGAGAAAAAAGTCAGAACAAAGGTCAAAGTCTTTCTGGTGTGAAGCAGAAGTGTTGAGCTCCAGTGCAAATCTTTCTGTGGGGCTCTTCTCTATTTCTACACAGAGCCCCCACCTACTCACTCCGCCTCCTCCACAATTCTATGATAAAGACATTTGGGTGTTTGTTTGTTTGTTTTTTTCAAACCTCTTGGTGAAGAACATTATCAGGGAACCACTAATGCTCATATGTCTTCTCCTCAAGCAAGCAGACCCCTGTTGTCAACCTTAAAGCGTCCAAACTGCCAACTACTGATAGAGAAGAAAATAAACCAGAGAGAAGAAAGCTGGAGGGAGAAGTAGCTTCAGTCTTATGACGGTTCCATATTCTTACCCTGTATGTAAGGCTGAGGAGGAAGTGCGCGAGTACAGTTCTCACAGAGGGGGTGAACTAGATGGCACGTTGACTCCAGAAATTTCCCCATTTCTACAGAAATAATTAAGTCTCTCAAGATCCCCATGATGATACTAGGATAAAGACCGCGCTGCAGTTTTTGCACCACTTCGACACCGTATACATTTGCATATTACCATGCAGAGGGGCAGATTCATTTGCAACACAAAACTCTGCATCATGGAAGGGAAAACATCAATAAATAGATTTCAGAGAAACTGGATTATAAGAACCCTACAAAACCCCCACAAATTTCAAATTTAACCAAGTATTGTATTTGATTTTATCATTTGTACTGGTGTCATGGTGCAACCAGTGTTAAAAATGAAAAACCGATATATAGATATTGACGATATATGGTATATGATGACATATTTATATATTTATGGGACTGCACTCTGGATCTGCTGGACCCACGTACCCAATTTGGGGGCCAATGCTGTCTGAGGTATTCACTGAGCACACTATCAGTGTACTCGTGGATGTTTGCTGTTTCATCCTGGATGGTGGTTCTTACACACTAGTCCTCGGCCTTCCTTCTGCTTAGCATACAGTCTCAATCACCTCCTTTGGCCAGCTGATTATCCGAGCAGGACATCTGACGATCAGCAGGGTGTAAGTGTGAACTGCCCAGATTTTGTTCTTCCCATATTGCTGACTGCTCAGGACTTGCCTTACTCTCTGCAGTGATTTGATGGTTTCGGCTTTCCTTGAAGCCTCTTCATGGTTCCCATTTGCCTGTGGGATTCCCAAGTACTTGTAGCTATCCTCATTGTCTGCAATGTCATCTTCTGGCAGTGCAATCCCCTCAGTTATGCCCATCTTCCCTCTATTTGTTACTATACAGCTAAACATCTCCAGTCCAAATTACATGGAAGTATGTCTCATTTACTCATGGCATACAACGACTGTGCCATTCTGTAGTCGGTATTCGTAGCGAGTCTTGTTAATGATCTAGCTGAGGCGGTTCAGGCCTATGCAGAACAGCAGCGGGGACAGCATCTGTCATCTCAACCTTGACTACATGTCTAAATGCATTGAGGTGCTGCCTGACTGGTTGGTTAGATGCTGAACAGGTGTACCTAAAGTGAAAGTACATTTCCTGCAATTCTTTGCGTTTTTGCACAGAATAAAAACAAACATAAGACACATTTAAGAATCTCATTTTTAATAAATCATCAAAAGTACACATATCTACAAAAAGTGTAGATCAATAAGATTTATGAAACTACAGTACAATCATTGTAGATCTTATTTACAATTGCTGAATTATTTACTTTATTCCACATGAAGCCCATCAGTAATCAGCAAAGAAAGCCAATTGTAGTTCAGGAATGCTTAAGATATGTGAACACAGAACTGTCACATTTGCAAAAGGGAGAGAATTACAGACTAAAGCAACGGCCACGACTGCAGCTCACAAAGCTGAGTTTTCATTAAGCTGTGAACTGATTTTAACTGAGTGATTTTAAGAAACAGCCGAAACAAATTTAAATCAGCAAAGCTGACAAAGTTGCCTCAAACCCACAAGAAAACCGTTTTGTTACAGGTTTGAGTCGATGACTCTTCAGCACCACTTCAAAGGACCTGTTTAACTGGCTTTTGACGTGATTTGCTCAATTTCCTATTTTTGTCCTCCGATGAGCTCTCGACGTAATAGTATGGAGTGACAGCAGAAAATAAAACAGGATCAAGGATCCTCTGCACAATTCTAATCTCAAATAAAGCTCATCAATCAACTGTGCAAAGCCTTTTGAGGTTTCCTACGCACCAAGAATGCATAGATTAGATGGCCATAATACTGGACCAAAACAACACAGGAGGAATAAGGTTTCCAAAAGCATCAGAAACAATACAAATGCATAAGCAACATGGCGAGAACCCCCCCCCCCAAAACATTTCAATCACTAAGTGGAAATGTTGTAGGGAAAAAAAAAAAAAAAAAGATTTCTCTAGATTTCTGGTTTCAGTGCTCAGATGTTTTAAAGAAGCCCAGAGAGGCTCTGTGGAAATCTTGTGCATGCAAATGATTTGCTTTCAGTTGAGAGTTGCAATAAACACAGGCAATAAATGTTTCTCCCCAAAACAGAAAGAAAAAGGAAAAAAGTGCATAATCAAGAAGAACACAAAAGGGCACTTTGTCATTTTGGTGCTATGATTTGTTTCACTCCATAAATACTGCTACAGCACAGCACCTATCCAAGGCCCAGGAAACAGTTGTGTTTATGTTCCCCCATTGGAACAACTACAAACGCATAAAAGCACACTTTCACCATTGCTGTGACTCTTTCTGCTGTGTAGCTGAAGTTGCCTCCAGGTGGTCAGTGTAGGTATTGCTAAAACGGTGTATAAAGCAACATCAAAAAGGAGCATGTGTGTGCCCTTAAATTACCCCCCTCCTAAAAACCCAACCCTACTGCAGAAATGTGAACACAAGAGAAAAATCAGGGCTCTTTCATACATTACATTGCACATTAAAGAGGACTGGAATGTTTCAGCAGAAGACAGAAGAAAAGGTGAAGAGAGGACATGTAAACCCCACCGTGGATATGATGAGTGACAAGTGCTGGCATTACTGTGTAATATGGTGAATTATAATCACTTATATATATTTACACAATGCATTTACATAGATGTGGACATTAAGAAAAGAGCTAGACCACCCTGTCAGTACGAATATCTAGTATAATAGCTTAAAGGAGATTCAGGGATTGTACTCATCACTTTGGAAGCACAGGTGACAATTGAAACATTAGAAGATATAAACACATGAGTGTGATACACATATTCTGGGCTTTTGTTGGTCATAAGGATCAAATACAGCACTGCCCAAAGGTTTATGGTGACTGAAAAACATCCTTCCTTTTGAAAGAAAAGAATATTTGTTTTTATGTAATAGCGCGTGAAATGAATGATTAATGGAATTATTCATCAGGAACCATCACTGAGCTTTAATGGAAGATCAAGCACACAGAGCCCTCTTTTCAGCAACCATCGCCTCTGGCTTCGAATGTCGCATCGTGTCACCAAACGCAAGTTTATCATGTAAGAAGCTGAAGAATGCTGTTCTGACTAAAGAAGCAAACAATGCGGCTAGTTCAGCGTTTGGAGAATCAGCCTTTGTGTGTTGGATTAAAGGCTAAAAACGCACCTCAAAAAGTTATATTCTTGTACAAAGAAATGCAACAGCACTTCCTGCTCACTTCAAAACTAGTCTGGACAAATACATCAAAAAAGAAAAAGAAAGCTGCCAGATGAGGAACTGTGAGGCGTTTGTTTGTGCGTTTCTCAAACTTGAGATTCTCTAACTTGTCCTGTTGCTGTTCAGCTGGGCGCTGGGGGTCTCCCACTTCTCTTTCTCCTCTGGTTAGTGCTGTTCTGTGCACGGAGTTTTGGCAATGTCCTTAATCTCTAAGAGGAAGAAAATGTTCTTTTTTTTGTTGTATCCAATCCATGTGGATTGTGCATAATCAGCTTTTGAACATGATAAACTCGGGGAAATGGCTGCTCAAAAAATTAGCCTCTTTAGTTACGTAGATAATTAAACTCAACAAATTTGATGAACGAGTCCGTTAATTATTATCTGTCACTGCCATTTTTCTGTCACACTATTCAAGGACGTGAACATTGAGAATCTTTCACTCTTGTGGCTACACTAAAGATGGCAATTAATGGCTGGGGGGAGAGAAATGTGATAAAAATATGTAACAGAGCCCACAGCAGTTAGATCCACAGGTATTAAAGGAAGACTGGTAAACCAAGGGAGGATAATCGTTTCCTTTTCCTAATTACGTAATCATGGGACAAATCAGGAGGAGGAGGAAGACAAATGCAGAAGGATAAAACAGAGATCAGCGTGTGCTCTGTCCAGTTATGTCCAGAGGGGGGACACGGTTAAGGCGATGGTGGTTGCCGACGCACTGGTCTTCTCACAGCAGCGTGCAGCGGAAGAAACTGCTCTTCTTGGGTTGTTCTGTAATCTTTACTCCTTGATTGCTGCCCTGTGGGTTGTTTCCCTCCTAAAATGCACAAATGTTAAAGCCCATTAATTAGGAAAACATCCAGACACCAGAAAACACCATAAATGTCAGACCTACTGAAACTACTGTGGGTAAGCTATTAATAGGGTTTTCACTTCTCTACTTTCTTACCAGCTTCTTGTCCATTTTTGCCTTAATGTCTCTGGCAAGTGTTAAGAAGGCCTGCAGAACAAAAAAAAAGAAAAACGAAACAATGTATAAGATCATTACACTGCATTAAAGTAATATTCTGTACAATTATCATTAAGAAAAAAATATATAGATTTTCATTTACCTTTAAAAAATGAATAAATAAACAAACAGGAACAAACAACAAGATGATGTAATCCCAAACAACAGGAGGAAACAACATGCATTCAGTGCTAACGTGCTTGGACAATAACTCTTTTTTTTATTATTACTTGGCTTTTAACTTGGTGTGGTCTCTTATTACTCTCTATTTATTATTATAATTATAATTTGTGATGTTTTTATTAATGTTTCATTAGATTTTTTGTGTGTGGTTTGGGTGCCTTCTATAGCACTTTGCCAATGTTTTGTTTTTAAAAAGTGCTCCATTAATAATTCATTTCCCCCCCTTAGGGTAGTTTGTCTGTGTGGTTGTGAACAGTGATTAGATTCAGGCGCAGCTCAGAACAACCACACAGAGACTCTTTGGAGGAGGCTGTTTGACCGAACTACAATGTGTAGGCTGCAGGTTGAAGAGTACCACACGTGCCGAGGGCAAAACATGTAGTAACTAACCATGAAATGAAATGAAGGCTAACTAAACTCTCCATGTCCACTAGCGTAGAATAGGCCACCTTCATCCTATATTATTTGTATTATTGTATGTATTTTTATTTGTATTTTTATTTGTTTTTAAGATTGTTTATTGTGGCGCAAACTGACAGTTCTTGTGTATTTTATAGTGGGTTTGGTTGGAGTTTTCTCCGTGTGAAAGAAAACCAAATACCAAAAAACAAGGAAAAGCTACGAGTTTACAACAAAGTGCATGTGAAAACACACCAAGACCAGAGGGAACACAGTGAGGGCAGTTTGATGTGCTTCATGGAGCACTGCTGCACTCAGACTTCCTTGTCTCTGGCTTCAGGACTTTAGGGGAGACAGGGATATCGATCTGAGCAGTAAGAAGAAATGTGAAGGGATTACACTTATTATGATTGAAAAGTGGTGAAATCCCAGTCCTGTCAATGCTCAGGAACATTCCTGAGTCCTGAATACTGAACTACTAGCTGCTGAAATGCGACCGTATTACTTGATGAAGAAATTCATCCTTGCTATTGCCCTTTGCATCCACTTTGAAGGAGCAAAAGGTTTGGATTCCTCTATCAGCTGACACAGAAGCCATCCAAATGACTGCGGCTGTGCATGATTAATGCAGTCTGACCTCCGTCTGCAGCTGAAAACATTCTCCATTGTGTTTAATGTGAAAGCCACAGAAGTGTATTCATGGTGTATTTTGGTTTTCCTGTAACTGAATGTCGTAACTTTGTGTATTGTCAATGTAAGCCCAACAAGGGACAATGATTGGACATAAGCAATAGATGTGAAGTGTTTCATGTTTTATATTTGGACTATGTTAAACTGCACTGTCCCTTTTAAGCAAAGAATTGAAGGAAATTAAAAAAAAAAAAAAAAAATATTTTTTTTTTTTTATTATTTTTTTTTATATTTTTTTTTTTTTTTTTTTTTTTTTTTTTTGTTTTTTTTTTTTGTTTTTTTTTTTTTTTTTGTTTTTTTTTTGTTTGTTTGTTTGTTTTTTTTTGGGTTTT
>VURO01045223.1:0-22419 GCA_015108175.1 Pelvicachromis taeniatus | reverse complement strand
AAAAAAAAATATTAAAAAAATTAAAAAAATAAAAAAATAAAAACTTAAAAAAAAAAATAAAAAAAAAAAAAAAAAAAAAAAAAAAAAAAAGACCTTAAGGTCATTATTTGATATAAAAAATTTTGATTTACTGAATCACATTTTTGCATTTTGTATTTAACTGAACTCTTTAGCGTAATACTTTACCTTTCAATGTTATTTTGAACTGCTATATTCTAAATATGTTCTACCTATACATTTAGTTAAGTTGTTTATGCTTCAAAGAACAACTTAGCTAAGAGTTTCAAAGTAATCTCCCAACCTTTGGGATAAACAAAGTATTTCATTTTCTTATAATGTATAAATATTTTTTATTTTTTTTAGGTGTGCTTGTAGGCTTGTACTATTCTGATAGAGCAGCTGAAAACTGCTTGACCCTGCTTCCTGCTCATATGTTAAACTAAGCTCAATCGTGTCATTGTCCCGTTTGGATTTCCAGAGTTAAAAGTTATTTAACATCTTAACTGTTGCACGTCCCCTAGTTTTACAGAGTCAAAACATAAATGAAGTTGGCCATCTTCTACAAAACCACTTTCAACAACTAGTAATTACTGAAAAGTGAACTCACATTCTCCACATTGATGTTCGACTTCGCACTGGTCTCCATAAATTTGATACCGTACTCCAGCGCAAGCTGACAGCAGAAGAAAAGAGCAATTAGTGTGACTATTCAGACATCACTGTTATATTGTGGAGACCTCAGAGTAACATTATCACCAACAAATCAATTCCCACCTTCTCTCCTCTCTCTTTCGACACTTGCCGCTTGTCATTAACGTCACACTTATTGCCGAGGACCATCCTTTCCACGTCTGCTGACGCATGCTGTGGAAAAGGAACTCATGGTGAACAGGTAGAAAAGCTACCTAAAGAAAAATCTTCCTCGTGAATGATTAAAACTGTTGCATGAATCTGTATGTTTGAATTTAATGTAGTAACATTAAAATAGTTCAGCTGTTATTGAATAATTTTGCTTCTCTGGTACAAAAGAGAAAATGAATATCAAATAACAATGCAAAACATCAGCTACTGTCCAAATTGCTTTTATAGGCACTGAGAAATTCAGATTTGATACCAATCTTTACCCCCTAAAGCAAAAATTATAATTACAATTATTCTGTAAAACCGAATAGATTAAGCTACTTAAATAAATGTAGCCCTGCAGGAGTGAATTTGGACTTTTATTTGTTGCCAAAATTAAAAGAAAAAGGATGTGCAGAAGGCAAAACAAGAGGGTTCCTGCAAAACAGGGCCTAGCACAATAATTGCTTTATCTTAATTATCTGGGTAGAATCGTTTTAATCGTAACAGAAACTGAATCAAAACTAGAGCGTTACGCTATAGGTCTTTGTAGAACATCAAAATCAATAATTATCCAAAGAGGAGCAAATCACAACAGAAAGAACTAGAAGAGTACGAGTAATGCAAGGTTTTTACCTCTTCTATATTCCGTATCCAGTTCTTGATGTTTTCAAAGGACTTCTCATTGGTAATGTCATACACTAACATGATGCCCTGCGAGGTGATAGAGAGATCCACAGAAGAAGAACTGAAGATCAACTCTAATAAAATATGCTGCTCATAGAAGAACTGTGAGATAATATTAATTAATAACAAATGGTTATGTCAAAACTAAACTGAGATGAAACATGATCAATCATGTTGTGTTGGAGAAAAGCAAAAGGACTTTGGCCAAAGGTAAGAAGGTCTAATTAGGTTTATAATTACAAGCATCCAGTTAAGGAGGGACTAGCAAAAAATGCCAAGGTGCTGTAGTGAGCGCACCTGATTTTTCAGGTGTACATGGCATTAACAACAATGTGGGGTGTGGTTCTGGTAGAGGTTTATGCTGCAGTGCATACATAATTTCACCTATTCCATTGCCAGAGATGATCTCAGCAATTGTATTATCTGAAAGGCTGACAATGCAACTTACCATGGCTCCTCTGTAGTAGGCTGTTGTGATCGTCCTGAACCTCTCCTGTCCTGCTGTATCCCTACACAGAAAACACATCTGTTAACGATCCTCACAGAACATATTAAAAGTAGAACAGAAAGAAAAAGCAGCCAATTTATTTCCACATTAATTTCATTTTTGAAATTCCATACAAGTGTTGGTGAATTTCCTTGACAGAAAAATGTTGGGACACTGTCTCAACACATATCTAAACACTGTGCAGTCCCACTTAAAGCGGGACACGTGGTCACCAGAATCGTGTTTAAAAAAAAAAGTACAATTCCTGCAATAAACCATGCCTTCGGACAATGTTAAGTTTTTGTCTTTTACTTACTGCCAATGTTTTTGCGATAATTTAAATGAGTTTGTGCTGCTGTAGAATTAGAGTGCATCATACTGAAATGCTTCTCAATTTAAAACAATTATTCTAAAAAGTAAAGAGTGCAGGCATGCTGAATTATGCTTTGTGGCTTTAAGTTTGATATATGTATTAAAAGGGGAGCTGCATATCACTAACACCAGCCAATCCTGTCAGATGAAGACAATTAATGGACTTGTCAATCTTACCATATCTGTAGCTTGATCTTCTTTCCATCTAATTCTATTGTTCTGATTTTGAAGTCAATACCTGAAAAAACAAACAAAACAAAAAAAAAGCCACATAAATTGTTGTCTTTTAGAAGCACCACAAACTTTGACCACCCCACAGACATTTACAATATCTGTTTTTAGTGCACGGACAACGCCTGCCACACTTTTATAATGTTGGCAGCAGGAGAGCGAAGTACAGGACAGTCTGTCATAAGGGAAATGACAGTGCCAACTACCACTGTTAGCTTTGAAGCATGCTAGCTCAGTTTACCCCTGTTAAGGTATTTATTGCGATAAAAATCGCAGGTGGGGTGCACTCTCATGGAAATCACATATATTTGACGTTGCTAAATGTTCAGGCCGGCTACAACGTCTGTGAGGTTTCTGGAAAGCCCCTCTAACTAGCCGGTTGAAAGCTTCCTGAGTAGCCTCTGGTACAATATGAATGCTAGCCAGAAAAGTTAGCAGAATTAGCCTGTCGGGATGGGCTGCTCCTATGTCTCTTTTCGCTCAAAATCACACCAATAATTCGGCTTTTACCAACCTATAGTGGAGATAAACGTTGAGTTGAAGGCATCTTCTGAAAATCTGAAAAGCACGCAGGTCTTCCCAACGCCGGAATCGCCGATTAAAAGTAGTTTAAACAAGTAATCGTAAGTCTTCGCCATGTTATTAGCTAGCTTACTAGTGCGGATATCCCGCCCGTCGCGGACAGGGAGGCGTCACTTCCTGCGAGCTTCTTGTGGACAAATCAAACGTCACTCTCCACTGTCGTCGTGGCTGCTCTCCCGAGGGGGTTTGCTCGTTTTGATGCCTGTGTCCACCCGGGAGAGCGTTATTAATGAATCGCTTAACTAACCTCTGCTTGTAAGAGCACAACACTAAACCGCTGGTTATGTGTAGTTCAAAGGAAACTTGACCCAACTGTTTAATTCTGAGAGTTTCGAAATAAATCTGCTTTCGCTTTCATTAATTGAAGCTTCTTATCTTTTTTTTTTTTAACAACAGGTGTTATTAAGACCTTTTTAGATTTTGTTTAAAAAATAATAATTAAAAGGCTAAATTAAAGCAAATTTAATTTCCAGTACAACAGCTTTCCATTGTCTTACAGCTGTACTGCTGTTTGTCTCTAAAACACGTATTCAGCACGGACCAGATCAGCAAGTATCTGTTGCTCCTCCCTCACACGAAGACTCCGCCTCCTCGATTCTTATAACTCAGACCTACATCAAACTACAGGTGGACATAGTGACGACCACAGCGCGCTTAATTTGCTACATCTTTTATTTGCATTTGACGAGAAAACGGACGATCTGAGGAAAAATGTCTGTAAGTGAAATTCTTATGTTTTTTTTACTATTTTTGTTAGAAATATTAGAAAGTACAACAGTTCTGACTGACAGAAAGATGCCTTAATAGTATTTTGTGAACTAAGAAATACAACATTATATTAAATTAAAAAAGGGTAGCAATAAAGTGAGTAGTTTTTTTATTTATTCTGGTCTGCCTCCTGTCTTTTTGTTAGTGAACTTGCAGAAACATGTTATATACTGTTATCTGCGCATTGTTCTTGTACTTCACGAATGATGCTTGGGCTTGTCTGGACATGTTGCTGCTCTAACGAGTAATTCATTCTTCAGACTGTAGGGGGCATAAGTCTATAAAACATATCGCAGTACATCGGTTAAGACAATCCTATCTTCTTCCCTCACCACAGCGGATCATCTGTGTTCATCTCACCCTACCCCTAACGTCTTTCTCTGTCACCTTTATCCATAATATCCAGTATTCCTCTTCTAATTTCCAAACCAGTCTACTAATTTCTGTCAGCTCTGCCTCTTGTCTATTTGTTAGTAGTCTCCAAAAAATACATAATAGCAGTTTTTACTACGATCTTGTAAATAATCCTTTTCATATTCTTATACCTCTGTTAACCCCATCCTGTCATTTAGTAGAACAACAGAATAGTCAATGTTTTTTTTGTTTTTTTTTTAATGTTCTACCTTTATTGCAGCTGGCTAAGGATCTGATGCACCCAACTTTTGCAGAGGAGAGGAGGCAGCATAAGAAGAAGAGGCTGGTGCAGAATCCAAACTCTTACTTTATGGATGTTAAATGCATGGGTAAGAATTTTGGCTCATGGTGCAAAGTTTTAGGAGTTATCTTTGTAGTAATTATGTGTGGCAAGCTCTAATTCATTTCCAAATGCTCATCAGGGTGTTACAGGATCACCACCATCTTCAGCCATGCCCAGACAGTGGTGCCCTGCACAGGTTGCTCTGTAATCCTCTGTAGGCCACGAGGGGGGAAATGCAAACTGACAGCAGGTAAGTACAATGTCAAAAACAATAAGAGTTTTGAATAAGACATTTTTTGATGTTACTGAAATGTTTGACATTTCTCCCTCTAGGCTGCGCCTTCAGAAAGAAACAGACATGAACAGAAGTGCATCTGAACGACATGTAGCAGAAACGCCCATGGATAATCGAGGCTGAGCGATGCCATGTTGCAAATCCTCAGCAAATAGAGAAATTGCCTCTATTAATCTAAATGAGTAAGATTTTACCCCCGTGAGGGGCTGAATGAGACGGAACCACAGGAATGCATGTACACTCCCAAACAAATTCACATAATGAAGCACTTTGCTGTAAAGACACTGAGTAAAATGCAACAATCAAAAGGCAAAAAAAATCCACAGACAAGTCGTGATTTCTGTAAAACGTTTTAATAGGTTGACATTGGAGGGGGTGGGGGTGGGTGATGAAGTATTTCATAACAGTCTCAATCAAATGTGAGGCACTCTCAGTGGCTCTGACATGAGATGAAACCACGATGACCTTCACACACAAAAAAATTAAACATTTCACAAATTAATCGTCTGTGTTGTTGTGTGTTCTTTGGTTTTGAGAGTCCCTCTGGCAAAAAGAAGTGGTGTAAATGAAACAAAACCCAAGGAAAAAAAAAATACAACTTCTCACATTACCTAACATTATTCTACTATATACAATAAGTATCCATGGTTGATAAAACTTAACTGAGCTTCCAGTGGTTTGGGGTTTAGCTCACTCATATTGTAAATGTTGGCTACATTATGGCATGTTGTTGGTAACGATGCATTAGGTATGAGTGGTCAGGTCAAGCATTTAAGTGTTCAGAACGTCTGCATCAGGTTCAACAGCTTGGCCAAAGAGGCATTACGTTACAATTAAATGTAAAGGAGTCTGAATCACTGAGCCATTTCTTCAGGTCATCTGTTCATGTGACTGTTGTGTTGTTCTAACACAAAAAGATTAAGAGGAGACTCAGACGAGCACAGATCTGTCAAATATCTGTTCATTTGCAGCCACTGGTGATAAAATGGAATAATAACGACAACAACAAAAAAATGTTGACCAATTTCAAATTACCACTAGGTGGCGCTTAAAAGCCACACAAGACTGAGCAAAACCCTATGCCACATATAGCCTGTGTGTTAAAAATAATCAGAAGTGTAATGTATGTGTAAAATTAGGCCTGTTTAAGTGGCTGAGTGACCAGATCTGAGGTTTCTTTGGACAAATTTAATGCCAGTTCTTTGTAAGTGGTCAAAAGCAAATTTCTACAATAACATCTGTGGGTTGAAAAAAAAGTTGCAATGGATGAAAAAAAAAAAAATTAATTAAAAAAAAGTTGTGCTTAAAAAAAAAGAAAAAAAAGGGACAAGCATTAAGTTAATCCCCCTTTACATGGGGAATAAAGATTTTACAGCTCGAAAGGCGGAATGGAGTCGAACGTTTAATGGAATGTTAATGACGACCTCATCCTCTCCAGCTTCCTCTGTGTGTGTTTATAAGCTGTTCAGCTCCTGCAGGGTCTGGTCCAGGACTTGGTGCATGCCCAGATTCTCCTCTTTGGCATGTGATAGTTTCTCTGGGGAGAAGAAGAAATGTGACACGGTGAACCCTCAACCACCAGTTAGCAGTGCTGCTCATTTCATGCCATTGTAATCTCTCCGTGAGGTTTGTTACACAGCACCCCTTGCACAAAGGTTGGCGTTACTGGGCAGATGTTTTGCATAACTGGTTTGGTTAAGTTGTGCTACATGCAAAAAAATAAAAAATTCAACCACTACAGAGTGCCTTTCATGCATAAACCGCTGACTGCTGGAAGACTGTTAGTGGGATCACACAGGACTTTTTAAAGGACTTGTTTGCTGCACTGTGAAGTCATTCATATATCCCACTTTGTGGAAAAAGTGTTAATATCTATGCATACTTTATGCACATACATATGAGAAACCAAGAAGTGCTGATTAAAACCCAGGTGACTGCAAACTATTGATCCACACCAAAACCAGAAATGCTCACCTTTGTAAAACTGACACTCAGATGAACACGTAGAGTAACAACTAATCATAAAATACACTGTTAAGTACCCAATTAGAAAATTATAGTAACATATATAGTTAGCTGAGACGTTGCATCAAACAGTTCACAATTCCCTTACAAGATGGCAAAAAACAGACAAAAGCTGGAAACTAGGAAAGAAAAGGAGCTTTAATGAATTATGTTTTGCATAGTAAGATGAGCAGAGGCACATATGATCAGAGGAGATGAACATTTAGAGGCACAGCAGACAGAGAGAAAGAGCGAAACACGTCTCTACAGAGATGTCATGTCATTGAGGGCATGGTCCAGCTCCTCGCTAATGGCCTTGTACTTCAGCTTCTGAGCATACAATTCATCTGGACGTCACAGGTCGACAAGAAGCAGAGGCAGGTGCCAACGACAGCAGCGACACAAGCAAGCCGAAAGCAGGACGAGAGCGAGAGACAGATGGAGGCAAAGAGCAGAGAGAGAAAGGAAGAGACAAAAAAAATAGGTCAGCCTTTTTAAAGATGCAGAAATGCTTGGAAGAAAGAACGATGAATACCTAATTATGCTCAAAGCTCTTCACGTTTTTGGTTTTTTGTTTTTGCTGGATGAGCTTTGAGCATTTAAGACTTTTGTGAAAGTCTCATAAAACTGATTCAATAAATCCATGAACTCAGCTGCCTGCGGTTCAACGACTGAATGATACTGACCTAAAAAAAATATATATACGAGCACATTCTGTCCTCTTTGCTGCCGCTGCATGGCTGACATGGAATACTTGTCCTTCAGTAACAAGGGTCTTTTATTAGCCTGTCTCAGTGAAATAGTTTCCATACATTTGGTTCCTGTGGAAAATTCTTTTTTCCACAGGAAAAAAATTCCAGTGATGCTGAAATAGGACACCTTTTCTAGAACTCGTGCCAAAACTCAAGTAAGTGATTTTGCAACTGTGTATTAATGATGTGCTCGTAGCAAAGAAATCACCATTTAACGAAACTCAACGCATCTTTGCAGGTTCGCTTAAAGCTAGCAGACAAAATGATTTTGAGTCTACATGTTTTGTTAAAAAGAATAAAGATTTTGGACCACGCATGCTGCGAATCCCCCAAAAACCTCAATGTCAATGTAACTCTCGTACCTTCCAGGTCATCGATGCTCTTTTCCAGTTTGGCAACTGTCCTCTCTGCAAACTCTGCACGGGTTTCAGCCTGGGAGGAATTCAGACACAGCATGTCAAAACAAACAGATGAGCTCCAACAAACACATCCATCATGGAAGACTGCAATAGGAGAGGTTTTCAACAAGCCTCGCTAAGCTTATGGAAACATCATGTTTAACATTGGAGCGTTTTCTATGTGAACGATAAGTTAAAATTACATTTATGTGATGGGGGGGGAAAAATGGTACCAATGTCTCTGAATGGACTGGATTATTCTCACTAAATACTCACTGTTATCATTTTGTTTTTAATTCTGTGAAAACACCATCATCTCACCTCCTTCAGTTTGTCAGTCAGAACTTTGATCTCCTCCTCGTACTTGTCTTCTTTTTCTGAGTACTGTTGACAGACGGAGACGCAAAGGAACAGCATTAGCTCACACTTAGCTTTCTACCAGCAAACGTGCACACAATGGGTGCACAAAACGGCACCATCCTAGGATTATTATTGCTTTGAGAGCTCATGGCGCCACTCCCTCTCTGGCACGTAACAGGAAAGGTGTTGGCCTGTCCTGGGAACAAGTTCTGCTGTTACGCTAACCACCGCAGGTCTGCTTCAAAGAAAAGCCAGACCATATTTGCTAAAGAAAAGTTGTCATGAGGTAAACCTGGCATGCCGTTGCACTGCATGTCTGTGCATGGGCAGGAATGAAGCAGACACATTCCCGAGTGCGGCAGGTTTCTACTGGCTGCTGATATACACACAGCGAAACACCTTACGTAGCCATTAACACTACGCATTCCCACACACACACACGCAAAAAAAGCCTCAGTGACTAATTTGTCATGCGGTAGATAAGTTAATGTGCAAACACATATTTAACCAGCTGCATATCAAAGGAGTTCAGGTGCCGAACTCCCTTATATAATAGCTCGAGGGTAAAATAAATGGTTGTTAGGAGGGCCTGATGATACACAGTTATAATGGCGGTAGTATAAAACAGTTCTTTGCCTTGTGGTCTCCCTCCCTGAGGACAGCTCGCCCAAATTACGGTGCGCCGAGCCATGAGTAAAGCCGTAATGATAGGATAAGTGTGTGCAGGGTGCCAGACTTGGTGTTCAATATATATATTTAGTTTTTTTGTTTGTGTTTGTGAAAGAGAATGAAGGCAACTGCCTAAACTGTCAGTTTGTTTTGTCATATTAATAGATTTCACCATCACAACGATGCAAATCTTTTTTTTCCCCTCCTTTACTGGATAAAATACGATTTTTTTGTTTGTTTCTATAGTTAGATGATTCTTGTTTGGAAAAACACTTCAGGAAGCCAAAGCACAATTATGACTTCATAACGTGTCAATGCATTTCGATCCTCCTTGTACCTTCTCAGACTGGGCTTCTAAGGACTTCAGGTTGTTGGTCACATTTTTCAGCTCTTCCTCTAGGTCACTGGCTTTACTGCGAGGAGAGAATCCCATGCATACTTTGTTTTAATGTGAGAGCCACACGAGAGACCATGCATCTATATTTGAGTCAATGTATTTATGCATTTGCGCGCTCATTGCGTTTACCATTCTGAGAGCTCGGCCCTCTCCTCAGCTCTCTCCAGCTCGCCCTCCAAGATCACCAGTTTACGAGCCACCTGAGACAGAAAAAGGGAAATACTTTGAACTCAAAACGCTGCACTTAAGAGGTTATCAACGAGGGGATTTCTCTCTTTCACTTAAGCCGTCGCTGTCAGAATCACCTCCTCATATTTGCGGTCGGCCTCCTCTGCGATGTGTTTGGCCTCCTTCAGCTGCATCTCCTGAATCTCCATCTTCTCCTCATCCTTCATCGCTCGGTTCTCGATCACCTTCATTCCTCTGGGGTGACAGGACACAGCGTGAGGAGAGGACAGACTTTCTTTTGTGAAAGTCAGGTGAACTAGATAACACATGTTCTCCCGCACAAGGCAGACCTTTTCTCCACGTGTGTCTAATGCGAATAAGAAACTGACCTCTCGCTCTCATCTGCAGCCTTCTCAGCCTCCTCCAGTTTCTGCAGCGCTGTGGCCAGTCTCTCCTGGGCACGGTCCAGCTCCTCCTCCACCAGCTGGATCCTACGGTTCAGAGCTGCTACCTCACCCTCTGCCTGCAAAGGAAAAAAAAAAAAAAAAAGAGAAAAAAATTTTTTAATTTTTTTTTTCAAAAAAAAAAAAAAAAAAAAAGACGACCAAAAAAAAAAAAAAAAGAGGAAGAACTTTAGTCATTCATTTATTCAACTGTAAGTCACCCAAATCTGTCTGCCGTCCTGCATCATAAACGAGGAAGAGAAGGAACTGACAACGACAAAAGAAGAGCAACATGTCGCCCTGTTTTCAGCGATTGTTGCAACGAGAAAAAGTGTGGCAATGTCCAAACCAACCGGAGGGACATAACTTTAAAAGTAAAAGGGAATAAAAATTCACATCTATTAAGGAATTAGGCGAGCCCCGTGTTGACAGGATATGGTGATGTCCAGTTTACACTTCCCTAACAACTACTGTTATCAGGAGGCTGAATCGCTGTCTTTTGTTTTTTTTGTTACTAAAGTTCCTCATCCAACAAATTGATGCGTCACTTTAAAACCAAAGTCCAAAAACTAAACTCAAGTGTTGCATATTTCACCACATGATTCTCATTAACAGCAGTTTTCTTTTTTTTAAAGCAAGTCATGTCAATGGGAGAGCAGCTGTACAGTCACACAGCACAATGCCTACCCTCAACTCTGATAAAAATATTTAAATACAGCCACCTGAATGTAATCCCGGTGCTATGACGACAGGGAAATATTCAGCCTTATCATTCATATCCTAATCCTCGCTAACAAACTGGATCCAAATAAAGGCTGCAAGTGAGTGAGTGAGTGAGTGAGTGAGTGAGTGAGTGAGTGAGTGAGGGGGGAGACAGTGTAATCCACTCTGTGCGCTCTCTGGGGTCACTCAAGTTTCTCAAATCAAAATGTGACGGTTAAAATGTGAAACGGAGGCAGCTGGAGGTAGTTGGGAGATTCGTCCATAAAAGCAGGGCCTAACTGTAACAGCCTTTAATGAGAACACGCGGCATCTGGCTGCAAAGTGTAATTCTTTACAATGTAGCAGGATATCTGAGCGAGACATTTAGACAAACTCAATTTCCGGTGATGGTGAAGCCACAACTGAGCAAAGAAGGGAGAACGAATGCTCGTCTGCAAAAAGGCAGAGGGAGGAAAAAAGAAAGCAAACAGACAACTACACAAGAATTTCCTCTGTTGGTCGGGGAGTTTATCCAACCATCACCTCCTTGGGAGCTGCATTCAAAGTCAAAACAGGACCTCAGTCTTAGCATAGCACAAAGAACCTGTTGTTAAAATGAAAGTTCACAACCAGACAGATAAGTGCTGGACCATTCAGTGAAACCCAGAGTACTCGCACGAGTTTATTATGTTTACAATCATGCAGGCTGTATTCTCTGCTCTGATGAGGGCAGCAGTTAGTAGGTCAGTGACTCATTAGCCAGTTTTTCAGTCCAGAAATCGTTCTGATCAGCCGTCAGTGCCTCCAACATTCAGCTTACAGGCAGAGACGTCATTCTGCGCAGAAATTGGTGACTGAAAGTGACTAATAGAAAGTGAAATGACTGACAAGAAGGAACAATGCCAAGAAAAGAAAACACAGAGAGCTTAAATATACTGAGAATATTTAGGCCAGACTTCCATCCTCTCAGAGTCGATATTTCAGGAAATCAAAGCGTGGTTTCCTGCCCGTAGGCAGATGGCACAGGCTTCTTTCTCATTTTTAGTATTTTCTCCATCTTGCATCCATCTCATCCTGGCCTGGTGACCCACCACTCCCTCCCGCGGTCGTGTCTGTGTTTTTTTTTTGCCCGCCCTCTTCTTCGTCCTCTCCCAGGTCTTCCCCTAAAGCACAGAAAGCTCACGGGGGAGGCCACCCATACGAGACAGGAAATGTCTGTCTAACTATCGCTGACGTGTCTCGAAACCGCCGGCACTTGACAGACGCTGAAAACTTAACCTGACACAGAATGAATGAAAAATCATAAATCGCTCAGAGCATCTTGAAATCTCATCAACAGTGGCGCTCGCACGGGTCTGCATCCATCGACGCCACATCTGGCTGCTCAGAAACATTACCCAGTATTCAACTGCAACCTGAAATAACAGATATTGGTACTTCCTGTGTCCTGAATGGAGCAATGTCCAGCATGCAAACAAACATGCTATTCATGCATTTTAGGTCAGCTACGTTGGCACACCAGCTGCTGTAATGCACTACCAGACACGCAAACAGACACTCTTACTGCACCAATCTTTGCCTCCCTCAATCATACACACACAGCTACCCAGTAAACTGCGTCCAAGTAACAAACACACATAAAAACCTCAGCAAACACAATTATGGTGGCTGTGACACAAATGTGTGCAACCTGGTGCCTTATCTGCAATCTGCTCATAGCGAAAAAGGCGGGGAATGGGGGAGCCCCGTACAGACAGAGACACCCTTGTGTCAAGTTTGAGCTGTGAACAAAGAAGAGCTTTTCCTGTACATCCTGAAGGTACAGTTTTAACCACAGTGTCTTCTGCAGCCTTGGAAAATCATTTAACCTTGGCTGGTGGAGTCACAAGCCCAGCAGCAGGAGCTGACAGAAAAGTATTAAGTGCGAACACGCTGTCAAAACCATGTTAACATAAATGCCAAAAGAAAACAAGAAGTGCGGTTAACGACGAGCTTTCACTACACGATATCATCATATAGTAAATGAGGATCTTGAAAAAAGGTGACAGGAAGTATGCTGCCCAACATCCTTTCATTTCCTCCCTTTGATTGTTCTTTCTTTCGCCGCTCCGTCCGTCTCCCTGGCCATGCCCCTTCCTTTAGCACCCACTTTTCATTCTTTGGCTGCCAGGGACGCACCCTGCCTTATATGGTAAAACAAACTATGGAGAATATTTGTGGCGGAGTATCAGGAAGACTGAGGCAACAACGACAGATATGTAGACACAGACTTGAAAAGATACTGGGACACAAGTAGCTGCTCTGTTGTCACCGTAAGTTAATATGTAAAACCGGCTTTCTAAGCCAGGAATGGAGCTTCACTGCTCAGTGCATCACTAACAGGCTGTGTGGCTATTACAGCCACAGGATTCCTAAAGCTTTAGCTCAACATTTTGGCAACTAAATTTTGGTGTGAGATTTAAAAAAAAAAAGAAGAAAAAACAGTCTCAAAACACAAAAACTTTGAGCTGACAAAATAGTTACCAGCTACAGTAGAGGCTATGAATAAGCTGTGGATTTAAAGAGGCTCACTGCCGTCATTCCCAGCCAATAAGTAATGTGTTAATTAGTGAGCTTAAATGGGCTGATTTCAGCTGATTACACTGACTGACTGCCATAGTTTTATTTGTATTGTGCAGCAAGAAAGCAGTGCAAGATGTTCCAAGACGTTAAGCTACCTCTTTAACTGACACTGCATTAGCAAGTGGCACAAACTACAGTGCTACTGATGGCATGGAGTGATTCGTCTGTCTTAGTTAAAGTTAGAGCACTCGAAGCGAGGCTGCAGACTGCTGGGAGTGACTTCAGAAATACCTGAGTGTATTACATGTCTTAGAGACATCAAGGACAAGTGAAAGAGGAATCTAATTATTTGCTGATTTCAGGGCAGTGGGCTAATGAGCTGCACAATGCTGTTGGGGTTCAGTGTAAGTTATTCCTGACTGCCTGCAACTCTTAAAGTGAGTGTGAGTGTGTGTTTGTGTGTATGTTCGTGCCAGACAGATCTGGCATGCAAAAAAAGCTGCATAAAGTATAAGCCTGTCTGTCATGAAGTATGTAAAAGATGGTTGTTAAACATCCAGACAAGCATCACAATGAGCTCCTTCAGCGCTAAACGCAATTTGTCGCCATTTAAAAGCATGTACTCAGACTTTTAGGAGGATCTCGACTCTGGTCTGAGTCTTTAGCTCAGTGTGTCTAATCCTAACCAGAGGCTGATTGCGACCCATTTGTGAACCGCAACACCAGGAATCCACAAACCATAAGAAAAAACAAATTTTTTCCAGTGTTGAGACAATCTAACTTTCCAGATAAATATTAACGGGGGTGATTTTTACCTGCAGGTCAAGTATGAATCTTAGTAATGCAAGTTTCCTTCAGGTTACCATTTCCACTCTGCATTCACATGCAAACAGACTCGCTGAAGTGACTCACTGAAACTTTCATGGACTCAAAACGGTCCAAACATAACTTGGTGCTGTATACATGCTATTTAACGACATTACAGCAAATTTGCCTGTGCTAGGACTAACCGTACAAATATAACCCACTCCTCGTTTGAATGAGAACCCTCAGCCTTGGCCTGCATAATCAGCAAAGCCACAAGCCACTTACATGGGAGTGTTCCCCAGGATGCCACCGACTGCCAAAAAGTATCAACATGTGGCAGTTATATTTGGAAAGTTGAGCTATTCCCAGGGAGAAAGTCCAGAGAAAACAGTGAAATCAGGAAGTAATTCTTTCCACAGAATCTGCTGGAGACTCCTAGAGGCCCAGCAGAAAGCCTTAGCTGACCACACCAAGCAACAAACGAACACCTTTAGCTCAGCAGATGAGCGTGGGGAACTTGCTTTTCATGATAAGCGTTTTTTTTGAATGGCTTCCTGCAATTTACTCGCGATGTAAGACGCAAGTAAACAAATACAGTTGTCACAAGTGTAGGGAGCAACTTCAGCGTGTCTAATTAAATGTTGTAATGCAAAAAAAAAGACTGCAGACTTGTGCTTTACATGAAGAGAAATAGAGTTAATAAGTATAAAAAAATAAATAAATAACAGGATGCTAAAGATGAAGTGGCACATCAGTGTAGAAACACTAACTTCACCACACACAGTAATCTTCCTGTTGATCAGGGCTGGAGCCAGGGGACAGGAAGTGTTGCGAGTAGAAGCGCAGGAAGTGCTGGACCAGGGTCGGCAGACGACATCCTGGGAGGGTCAGTCAGAGGGAGGGCGTGTGGTGGGGATTCCTCAGTAAGAATTGCACTTCCCTTTTTATATTTATTTCTGTATTTCAACTTGTATTTCTGCATCCGTATGGTCAAATACCAATCCTCACCATGGCAACAGTAAGTTGTCCTTAGCGAAGTGCACAAAAGCCTCAACTTCAGAAAAGGAAGCAGATATTTTTCCCTTTTTTCTTTTTTGGTCACGACTGGTCGTTTAAACTAATCTTGTCATTATTAAGTGTCTCACAAAAGGAGAACTCTGAAAACAGTAAAAATGATCACCTCTGGCCCGACTCTACTACGAAAACTGAATGAATTCATCATGAGGAATAGTGGCTCTACACGAAACGCATCACAAGGCTTTGATAACAGCCTTAAATCATTACCGAGAGGTTAAGAAACATCCCCAGAAGCGTCAAAACCACAATAACATGAAGCAATTTTCTTTATCAGCGAGAGACGCAGCCAACGTTTCTCTATTCCCTCACACATTTTTAAACAATGATTCGTTACACACGGCAATGTTCTTGTTTTGATCTCCCCGCGCTCAGAAGAAAGACTTTCTGTGCCAAGGAATAACTCCAGGTTGTCCTAATTATTCACACATGGGACCACACCGGCCTCGCCACACAGTCGCACCGCTCCGTTCAACTTTGAATGGAGGGACATGTGTGACATCAAACTGCTTGTGCACGTTAATCGTGACTGGATTGAAAGATTTTTCAAAAATGCAGCATCCACTCTGGAGATAAAAGAGTTTAACCACACCCCTCCCATTTCAGTGTAAACACACTATACGAAGATATACTTATAAGTTCTGGTCAGCAACTATACATCTATGAAACCTCCCAAACTGGATGCTGGTATATAACCTGAGAATGAATGACAGCAGAAAATCACTGGTAACAGCTTGGTTTACCAATTTTAAAGTTCTGGACCAAACTGACAGTCTGTCTCATATTCAATAAAAATTTTCTTATCATTTATTTTTTAAAAAGAACAAACAAAAAACACACAACCCTTTCAGCTCTTCATTGATGTGAGACCACAACGTGCACCCTGACCTCAGATGTAGCTATACGGGGCATCCCCATATCATTCATTCATTCACCATTCCGGTGTCAGTGTTTTTAAGTTCATGCTGCATTTTGTACAAACGCTGAACAAAAACACGTGTAAAGTACACAAGGCACCCACTGAACAACCCACAAACTGCAATACAAACAAGCACCTATGAAGTCCAACGTCTTTAACCGATGTCGGTATGCGAGTCCATACCAGAATAATTACCCACATGCTCAGCAAACGCCCAGCGGTCAAATTAAAAAGGTGGCCTGTTACCTAATAGCCATCCTGTAACAAAGGGCTTTGCCTTGCAGCAGGCCCAACTCCTTTCATCAATTCAGCTGCCATATCTTTACTGCCACACCTTCCCCTCCCACTCTCCTGAAGTCTTTTTCATTGTCCTATCATTAAACCAACTCCTATGCAAAACGTATGGCACCGTGTGTCATAAAGCAGCACGTGAAACGAGTCAAAAACTGTTGCCTAACTGTGCTGCTGCTAAGTGTTTCGCTCTCTCTCCTCCAGCCACTACCTTTTCTGTATGTGAAGCCATAAAACTCGGATGTGGGCACAGTCAAGAGACAGGCAGGTGACAGAGCTGCTAATTACTCAATAAATGAGTCACATCTGACACACTGAAGCAAATAGTTGAAGACACTCAATTTGTGGAACTTCAGCAATGACTAATTTCAGCCCAAGCTGAGCAACTAACTCAAACTTTACAGTTTAATGTAAAGGGGTGTGGATAACAGGGTAGTAACTTATAGTTGTTTAATTATTGGCAAGCTTCACCAATTTACAGTTTGATTATCAGATGGTTAAAAAAAAAACAACTTAAAGGTGATCTCAACTATTACTGCTGATTGACTGATCAATAAAGCAGCTGATCTTTTACTTCTAGCTGAAAACAGCAGCATTTTTAGACCTGCTCCTTTTGTGTCCCTAATAACAGAGAAGGAACTCTTTAACTGTGCCCTGTATTTTCCTATCATCTGTGGAGGTCCCAGCCTCCCTGCTAAAGTGCCTTTGAGCAAATCAGAGCGTAAAAAGTGAATCCCTTTGCGATTCCATCAAAACACTGTCCCATTAACCCGCAAACCCGACTGGGAAAAAAATAGCCCCAATTATGACACAATTAACACAAGTATGATTTGACTTTAAAAAGAAATAAACTGGTCAATCTAATAGATTCACCACAATTTGCACGATCACTTCAACGCTGTCTACGTGGTCCACATTAATCACAGTAGTTTCACAGCGACCTTCAAGTCACACCGAGCATGCGCGGAGAGCTGCAGGAATCCAAACTTTTTTTCTTTTTTTTTTCGTTGCAGACCAACGCCTTGCATTGTGGCACATTCACACCCGCGAATGAATCAATGACATGACACTAATAAGACTTTCTAGGGCCCGAGAGGTGAATACGAACAATTTAATCCGCGTTTAATGATCGCAATTCATGTAAAACAGCGACAATAGAAAAGGCTAGGACAATAGAGGAGTTGATTGTCTCACTTTTTCTCGGAGCTCCCGTTCACTGTCCAGCTCTCTCTGTAGGACCTGAGCCCGATCTTCTGCGTCGTCGGCCTGCTGCTGCAAACACTGAATCTTTCTCTTCACGGCATCCAGAGAGTTCACACCTGCCATTGTTTACTGTTTCGTTACTTAATTTAAGACTAAACGTAAAAAATAAAAATAAAACACACTTAAGACTATATGTATATGTTGTGCAAAAAGAGAGGCCACTGATTCCTGCTTATTTGGTCAATTCAGAGTAGCTGAGTAACAGAAAAATAAGACTTTGAGACGTTTGTTCGTTGATTCTAAATAAAAGAAAAAGGAGAAAAAAATCGGCGTGCGTCCGGAGATAAAGTCTGAGGAATGTAAAAGAGTCGCTCAAGTGCAGCAAAAAGTTATATAACTAGGAAGCGTGAGTGTCCAGGTGTTCCCCGTGTGTTTCTTCTGGGTTGTAGGAATGAAAAGCTCATGAGCGGCGCAGAAAGTGGTCCTCGGGAATGTAGGTAGCAGTTTTGGTCCGGACTCAGAGTTGATTTAGAGTTTGAGGATACAGAGTAAGCTGCGCGGTGAGAAGAGCTGAGAGCGCCAGACTGTGGCGGAGGAGGAGAGAGAACGGTCGGAGCGATGACGCCAAAGAGGGCGGGGCTTGAGAGTGAGCGTGTGCGTGTGTGTGTGTAAAAGCTGATCCCTGTGACTGATGTGATCACTGCCGCGAGAGTTTGAAAAGAAAAAGGAAAGCCAAGATGAATTACTTTCAGTCATTGTGAAGACGCAGTGTCCATTGTTTAGTTGTCTCACACAAACTTGAGCCGCTCCAAACTTGATGTGACAGTTAAATTTTCCCTTACAGTCTCCACTGAGTTTGTACTGCCTCCAGTGAAGTGTGAATCATTTGAGTATTTCCTCTTTACAAAAAAACCCCACACATATTATACTGTCATGGTGAACTACTGGTTAAAGTGCCACTCTGCACATACCGTTCTAACTTAATGGTGGAAATTCAAATCTACACAGCAGTGATTAATGTGTTTTGGATGGCAACAGGTTATTTAACCTTAACTTCTCATGTCTCAAATTACCACGTGGTCATAGAGAAGCTGTTGTTCCATTTCAGAGGGGTCAAACAACTGGCCTGCAACAAGCTCAGAAAACACCCAAGGAGATTGATTAAAACTACTGAGGAAGAAACACTTATCAGTGATGCTAAATGGAAAAAATGACTTGCGTTTGCTATGGAGCATAAAGATAGGATAGAGGTCACGTGAGTCCAGATTCGTCTTCTTCCAGACTGATCAGTGGATCAGGGTCAGAAGAGAGGTAAATAAAGTGATGCATCTGCATTCATCTACTGTACAAATCTATGGGGGCAACATTAATGATCTGAGACAATTTAACTAATCAGATCCAGGTTCAGTAAAGATGCCCCCCCAAAAAACTGAGGTCACCTGACTACCTGAATGCACTCAATGACCCGGACGTTAATAAATTGACTGTTTTTTCTTCTCTGGTGGGGCAGGCATATTTCAAAATGGCAGTGCTAAGGACAATTGGGCTCAGACTGTTCAAGATTATTTTTCTTATTATTCTTGACATGAATGTAGGGCAAGGGGCAACCTCCAACTGCAGTACCTTAAATGACCACTTGCAGCTAACCCAGGTTGCTACTGTTAGCTGATAACCTATCTCTAGATCTTCTCGTCCATATATGGTCACTTCAAACCCCAAAAAAAGGAAAAAAAATGTTGAGACTTCTCACCAGGGCTGCACAAGCCAACTGGAAAGGTCACAATGGCTATGTCCATCTTTTATTTACAGCATCTTGTGTAATGGAACATCATGTCCCTGCCCAATATAATAGCAACCACTTAGATCATCTCAGTGAGCAAAGACCAAAAATTGTGACTATTATGCTGGAATTTAAAAGAAGAAGTCAAAATAAATATTCCTTTGCATGTTGCAGGCCAATTAAACAGCCCAAGATGACTAGTGGACTTCTAATGTATTTCTGAATCCTTTTCAAAATTTTAATTCTGTTGAATAAGACACCACAGGTGGCCAAAGGAGCACACGCACAGATTTTGCAGAGGACATGTATTTATACGCATGCTGCTGAAAGAATGTGGCCATCTGTGGCTCCAGCACCCTCCAGATGTGGTCTGAGCTATCTGATCTCAGTAATCTTGGGTTGGCACCCACAGTAACCAGTAACCTAAACCAGTAAGCCAAAATAAAAAAGCTTGTAACTAATGTAGGAGTGCAAAAAAGTGTATTTAACATAGTGGACAAATGATGCTGGCTCCACAAACAAGACTCCCATGTTTAAATAACCACATTTACAGCCTCACCTTATATCAACTTATGGGAGTCTAGTCTTTTTTGTAACATCCTCATGGGTACTGGAGTTAGGGGAGTAGCTTCTTTGATTGACAGGCATCCAGACACAGGCAGCTATAGCTGATATCTCTGCTAGGCCTCACATTCATTAACTGGAGTCACTGACATCAACCCCTCCACTGTGTTTGTGCTGTTGGTGCCATTTGATGTATTTTTATTGAATTATCTGACAAATATTACAGCTCACTTGTACTTACAGTATTGTATCACTTAGTTGCCATTATTTAGCTGATATCTAGATTGCACAGAACAGCTTACGGACACAGATTGATAGTCAAGCCTTAGCTGATAGCTTACCACTCTGCTCTTACATCTAAATATGGTCACTTCTAGCTCTACAGGGAAGGCCAAAACTCTAATGTGGAGGCTGTAAAAAGCACATTTCAAAACCATGGTGCTGCATCCATCTGCTTTACTTCTAGGATTGACACCTGTAGTTTGTAACACTTGTTGATTGAAGTTGAAGAATTGAGACTTCTAACCACTTAGTAAACCCTCAAATCTCTAAATAGAAATTTGTTAACATTTGTCTCGAAGGAGTGAGCAAATAGACAATATATCCCACCTGCCTGCTAACAGGTGATGTGCGTTGTGTGAGTGTAAATCAAATGTATTCTTCATCGTTCATGTTTCACTGCTTGCCCTGCCTGTGTTTACCCCCCATCGGCTCCTATTCACATGATCAGCCTGGGAGCTTGGATATGTCGGGTGGACGGGCAAGTAGGCCAGGAGATTTCAGCTGAGGCTCATCTCAGATTCAGTCCTGCTGTTCTCAATAAGAAGAAAATATCTCACAGTCAGTCTCATGTGTTGATTGAGCTGCTCTCTCTCTGATTTGCCCCTTGCACCGGAAAAGCTGGAAGCATTGATTTCATTAGACACAGGAGTGTGGGGCTTTCTGTTTGCCTTAGCTACATTCCTCACATACCAGAGCCCCCCCGCCTGTTCTCTGCTCTCTCCGCCCGGCTGACCAGCTTTACCCTAAAACTGTGACTGTTGCCGCTGTGATTGGTGTAATCAATGATTGTACCAAGACCACATGCGCTAACTTTAGTTTTTACTGCATTGTGTGTCAGTACTTAGATCTATAAGGACAGACTGTCTGGTGGCTTGAGCAACAGCGATGACCTAAATATCAGAACGTCTGCTCTGGTGCCCTTTTTTCATGAATCATAAACGGTTTGCTTGTTGGAGCTGCTGGCTCACTGTTCTGTTTTCCCAGTCGCTTCCAGGTTTCCAATTTTGGTCGGTGTGAATTCAGATGCGTAATGACTTGACTGCTTCCTCTAATAAGTGACATGTGGAGGGGAATTCACGGAAGTGGAGCAGAGCAGGTCTCATAATTTGATGTCACTGTGTATTCCGTGGTAAATCTAAAAAAAAAATTAAAAAAAATGCCATAGTGGACATATATTTTTTAACACAACTCGCACTGTTTGAGTTCTCTTTCCAAACACTACAGGACACCCAAGAGTGGAAGCTACAGGTCAGGCTCCGGGTTTTCAAGGGGCCCACTTGACCCAGTTTATATGTGCGGCTTCTCAGAACCATCCTGAGTTTATTTAATCACTGCGTGAGGATAAACCAGCATGTCTCAGCCCCCAGGTCTGTGTCTATATAGCAGGCACTTCCCTTCTCTTTGTGTGTAGCGCAACATCACATTTCCCTGGGATATCCTCCATGAGACTAAAACAATACCACATCTTAGTGGAAGGTGGGGGAGGTTTTTGCATGCCTTTTCTCTCTCTGTGCTCACTTTGCTTCGTAATCCTGTGGTACTGCTTTTTTTACTTTAAATTAAAATGCCATTTTACTGATAAATAGGTATACTGTAAACGGTATTATGTGCTTGGATATATGTGATTCCCGCCTCCACCCACACCCACACACAATAACGGACACAAGCAAGCAAACACACAGCTGTGCTGGATGAATCACCACTGACAGATATACAACCATGTGGTTTGTGGTGATGCCAGCAATCTAAAATATGACCGTCTTTCCCAGATTGCAGCTGATTAGGAACAGGAGAACTGCCAATTCCAATGTTCTGCTACATTTACTCAATTAACCGTTTATGTCCACAAACAAGGAGATACATATAGGATTTCTCAGTGGAGGTTAAATTTATTTACATCTTTACTTGAGAAAATGTAAATACCCCAGAGTCAAAAAACATTTCAGTTCAAGTTTGAGTTTAGTTAAAGGGGACGTCTGTTTACAGCTTTTGGTCCAGCTGTGTCTCCATCATTTGGCTCTGACCGCAAGACTGCGAGTTTGACAATAAAGTCATTTGGTGGTGTGAAAGTAAAAAGTTAAAAAG
>VURO01045222.1:0-17764 GCA_015108175.1 Pelvicachromis taeniatus | reverse complement strand
AAAGAGAGTGCATTTACTTACAGTGCTCCAAAACGTATTCCAACAGTTCACAAATAATGCAGTTCACAATTGTGCTCCTCCTTTGCTCCCAAGTGTCTCCTTGTCTGTGGTAGCCCAGTGCACGAGTGGTGCTCCCCGAAACTTCTTTCCGCCTGACACTCCTTGAGAGGAAGTAAAAGACCAGAAAATCACAGTTAGCAGGTTCGCTAGCCGACAGTTCCAGTTCAGTGTAATAATCCCACTTCGATGGTCGCTGCATCCAGCAGCATGTATCAACTACGTGATGCTGTCATGTCAATATGGACTGAAATCTCAGGAATATTTCCAGTACTTTGTTCAATCTGTGTCACTGAGAATTAAGGCAGCTTTGAAGGCAAAAGATAGCCTAACCCAGCAAATGCTGCTGGTGTAGATGACGGCTGATTGGAAACAGGTGGCCGAGTGATGAGACGCGGGAGGACCAACGACATTGCAGGGAGACTTCTGAGTTGAAGGTCACCCGGCTACTATTGGAGACCGGCGTCTATTTGTCGTGACGTTTTCAAACCGGTGTTTATTAGAAACCAGCGTTTAAAAGAGACAGGCTACTAATGGAAGATATATGGTAGATACAAATAGCTCTAATTACCCTAACTGTGGTGGCATGGTGGAACAGTGGTTAGCACTGTTGCCTCACAGCAAGAAGGTCTTGAGTTCAATTCCACTATTCCAGCATGTTCTCCACATGTTTGCGTGGGTCTGGCTTCCTCCCACAGTCCAAAGACATGCACAAGGGGATTTCAAAATTTGGAATGTGCATGAAAGCATGGATCCATCCAGCCTTACATCAATGGTTCAGGCTGGTGGTGGTGTAATTGTCTGGGGTATATTTTGCTACCATCTGAGCATCATTTAAAAATCACAAACTACCTGAGTAGTGTTGTTGATCATGTAGACTCCTTTCTGACAACAGTGTACCCATCTTCTGATGGCTGCTTCCAGCAGGATAATGCACCACATCACAAGGCTCAAATCATCACAAACTGGTTCCTTGAGTATGACATTGTACTCAATCCAAGAGGGCACCTCTTGGGATGTGCAGCTGTCAAATCTGTATCAACTACGTGATGCTGTCATGTCAATATGGACTGAAATCTCAGGAATATTTCCAGTACTTTGTTCAATCTGTGTCACTGAGAATTAAGGCAGCTTTGAAGGCAAAAGATAGCCTAACCCAGCACTAGTAAAATGTAACTAATGAAGTGACAAGGGAGTGTAAGTGTTCACGCTGAAGGCACGTCCAAGTAGACCAAAACTCTAAATAACATAGACAAATCATTGCATTTTGACATTTCTTGCAGCTTGAAATGCAAAGTATCTTGTTATAAGTGCACATATGAGTCAAGTTATTTAATCATTTCTGAGAATGACACTATCATGTTCTGAGAGGAAACTTTAAGCTTAAGATCTCTTGTTCTAGCATATCTTCCTGTTCAAATATTTGGGGCAGGCCAGTTAGGCAGCTAGTTGGGGAATCACCAGAGGAAGGCTGCCGAAAAGAAGTAAAATATGTTTTAGTTTTGCATGTAAAATATTTTTAGAAGTATACTTCATGAAGTGTTAACCGCAGTAACCAGATGATGGTGGGAGGAGCCTGCAAACAGACTGTCACAGGACACAAACAGAAAGTCTGTAAGGAGGAGTGTTGATTTGCACCATCATTTATGTTTATGTCAGTAGTGTCACAAGGTAGAAAACAGATATTGATAAATCAGTGTTAAATTGTAATGTGTGTCCTACTACATGCACAAAAGGCACAATATACATGCTTAAGATGCTGAGGATGAACTTGACAAGGACATCAATGTTATAGCCACGCACTGTTTACGACACTAACAACACAGCTGGAAGTTTTGTTTGTTGTGTGCAGCTGGCTGAAGGAGTTAGGGTTATCAAATACAAAAGGGATCAAAGTGAGATAATTGAACACATTTACATATGTGCCACAACAGTAGTAACTCGGTTAATTATTTGTAAATGTTACATTGTAATGTTGCCTAGAGCTCCAAAATCGCTAAAACTGGTGAAATTACTTGAAACAGATAATCAATAAGCTTTTATTGAGATGAGATACATGAACTATACTCACAGAAACCACTGAGAGTTGGCATTTGTGCAAAAGAACAAAACACTAACAGCACTGAGAGTGGAACAGCTTCAAATCTACATCTATGGCAGTAGCCATAAATGGCAGTTGGGGGACATTGTTTGGCATGAATGTGTTAAAACTGTTAAATCTGCAATATTTAATGTTATAGTGGAAGGGCTAGAGCAGCAGAAGACCACAACAGACTCAGGCTGCTCGTATTTTAGTGATGGGACACACATTATGCGGCACATGTTAGATGATGTCAGCTGGCAGGTTGTTTGACTTTTAGATGTTGATGATATAATCATGAAAATTTAAAGTGTTATCCATGAAACATCATAGATAAAGGTAAACAGGCTACTGCATAAATCTTCAGAAAGTGACAGGATTAAGACATAGATGTAGATTTGAAGCTGATCTCTTACGTTCTTCAATGTGTTGTTAGAGAAGCAATATTACAGGTGTTCTGCAGTGATTTCTCTTTCTAAAGCTGCAGTCAGCCGATAAGATTTTACTGACACCGGCATCAACAGGCTGAACCCCATCTCTCATTCACTGTCCTAGAATAACTCAGTTGAAAGACAACAGAGAGAGAGAGAGAAGAAGCAAGATGGGAGCTAGTGAGGAGATGAGATTAGGTGGACAGGGAAGGAGATTGTGATGGAATGAAATGACAAAGGGAAGATGGAAGAACAGACAAGAGGATAAGAGAGAAAAGACAATGAGATAGCAGAGCGAAGAAAGTGACACTTGAAAAATAAGGGAAAAGCAACATTAAGCAAAAGAAGAGAGAGCCAGAAGCTTTGGTAGAAGGTCAACGTACCGCCCATCTTTTTGAATGTTTGCTATTTCAGCCTGAAAGCCAGACCTGCATGTAATATTGAGTAATATGAACTGAAGTTGGTGAAAAATCAATACTCAGTGTGACCCACTACACCATGTATTTCTGTAGAAATTAGCTCTTAAATGTAGTGTTTAACAGATCGAAACCAGAATGAACTCTAAAGATTTTGCTTAAAAATTATTTTTATTTTTGATTTGTCCTTCTTCTTTACTCCTAAAATTAGCATTAACAAAGGTATTCATAAAATTAATAGTAGATTATGTGGTGAGTAAAAAGTAAAGTAAATAATTGTAAATATGTGCCTCACATTTTTTTGGAAGAGAAATAAAGATGCCGCAAATTTCCAGAAAGATAAAAAGCATCATCCATGATGTTTTTTTGGCAGCAGCTTTGGATTTCTTCTTTTGTTGTTTCTTTTTGTTTGATTTAGTTGTGTTTAATTTAAGTTTACACAAAACACAAACATAAATCACTTTGAGAACAATTATTTTTATTCCATCTGCCACACAAACTTTCTCACACTAAACCTTCATTACTGTCCAAATATAGTTCAAACTATCCATCCATCCATCCATCTTCTGCCGCTTATCCGGGGCCGGGTCGCGGGGGCAGCAGCCCAAGCAGAGAAGCCCAGACCTCCCTCTCCCCAGCCACCTCCTCCAGCTCATCCAGGGGAATACCAAGGCGTTCCCAGGCCAGCCGAGAGATATAATCTCTCCAGCGTTCAAACTATTATTTCTATATTTCCTTCATTTTCATCTTCAGATTTAATTAATCAATTATTTATGCAACTTGCAGGCAAGGTCGACATAAAAGTGACTTTAGGGTCGCCACGTTTGTTGTGCTGTGAGCCAACTGTGACGTCACCACCCAATTATCATTTACACTGGCGATAAGGGGACACCAGACTTGCTGCAGAATTCTCCTGAGAAATGGCTTCTATCGGCTGTTCCCACTTAGAAAAAAGCCTTCACATCAGAGCTGGCATAGATGTAGAAGAACTGGAATGATTTTTGTCCAGAATGTCTCATCTTTTCAAGCTGTTGCAACATCTCCTGTACAGCCAATCTTTGAGAATCTTTGCACAGACATTGCAATGCCAGGAAAAACTGACACAACTGCAAACTTGTCTTCAACTCAGCTGCATCATCCACACCACCTGCACCACCTGCGCCACACACGCAGGTTGCAAAAACTGAGAGGTGCACGAACAGATGAACACACATCAAAGCGCGGCTCATGCCAGCAAATGTGACGTCATTTTTGGCGTGTACCCCCCCATTCACGAGATAATAGGTCCTTAAGCAGTTTCTGTTATTCTAACTTCAACAAACATCTTTTAACAAAATTAGCAACACAACTAATTTCTAAGTTACAACAACTAATACCGTATATCTTCTAATAATGGCCTGTCTCTTATCGACGCCCGTTTCTAAACGGCGGTTTGAAAACATGTCACGACAAATAGACGTCAGGCTCCAATAGTAGCCAGGCGACCTTCGACCCGGAAGGCCCTCAGCGCTGTCTTCTTCTTTTTAAATTTTATTGGCGGTTGGCAAACAACTGAATAGTGCATTACCGCCACCAACTGGTATGGAGTGTGACTGAAACGTCGCTCAAAAAAAAAAAAAAAAAAATCCTCCGTGCTGTCTTCGGTCCTCCGTGTCTCATCACTCGGCCAGCTGTTTCCAATCAGCCATCATCTACGACCAGCGGCATTTAAGCTGGATGCAGCGACTGTCGAAGTGGGATTATTACACTGAACTGGAACTGTCGGCTAGTGAACCTGCTAACTGTGATTTTCTGGTCTTGTACTTCCTCTCGAGGAGAGTCGGGGGGAGAGAAGTTTCGGGGAGCACCACTCGTGCACTGGGCTACCACAGACACGGAGACACTTGGGAGCAAAGGAGGAGCACAATTGGGAACTGCATTATTTGTGAACTGTTGGAATACATTTTGGAGCACTGTAAGTAAATGCACTGTCTAAAAACCGCCCCTGGGTCCTCTTTCACTCTCACTTCCATGACAATTCCGTCTGAGAAGGGAATAAGAGCTGGTCTCCAATAACCACCGGTCTCTTTTAAACGCCGGGCCGGCCGAATAATTTTTTGAATAAACGCCGGGGCTACTAAAGGAAGATATACGGTACTAAAATTTGTGTAGCATGTCAATTGATCAAGGAAACAGCTTAGTCAGTAATTATATTAAAGACTATAATTTTCCATAAATAATGTTCGTGTATATATAGACACAACTCAAGTTAGAAAACCTGTGTATCAGTATTTTTAGCACATTATATGCGACTGTATGTGTCTGTCTTTGTGTGTGTGTGTAAAGCACATGTATATCACCTCACTCTGTGTCTCCTACTACTTGAGCTGTTGAGTCTGATGATGAGACAGGCGACATGTTGGACAACTAATGGCCTTATTAACAGATAGGTGCAATGTGTGAGAAAGACAGATATGGCAGAAGGAAATGACAGTCATCTAGCCAGGGACACGGGAACATAGACTGTCTGATCAGAAAGTCAGGAAGTAAAGTAAGGTGTGCTGGGAAAGAAATGATGATGACGAGGGAAGATTTGCAGAAGGAGCAGGACTGAAGCAGACAGATGGAGAGCAAGGGTGACACACAAACACAATCTGTTGTTCTATGGAATCTTTAGCCATGCATGGCAATGAGGGCCACGCTAGTTAATCTTTCCAATTATGTCTATCTATGCCATACCATGCAATTTAAATTTATCAGCTTAATCCCAAGTGGGCTTGGATCATAATAGTTTTTGTATATAGCTAAACAGTGGGATCTTTTTTGGAAGAAACGTTGACTGTGCACAGAGGGCTTGGAGGGAAGCAAGCAGACAGGTGCAAAGACAGATTTAGCTACAGGCTGAGAAAGCGGACAGGGAGAGAAAGAGAAGGAAAGATTCAGATGGGTTGAAAGAAATCAGCCAAGAAGGTAGGGGTGGACATGGGGGCAATCAGATGTGCTGGGAGCAGACAGGATACTGCAGAGGGAATGGCTGGCAGACATCAGGGGGCGTTCCACCTGCTGAGGGCCTACGTGAAGGACATCTCCTCTCTGTGTGTGGGGCGGGCGGGGGGGTTAAGTATCGATGCAGTGTATCTCATTTGTCCGCTGTCATGTTTGTGTTGTGATGTTTGTTTTTCTGAGCCTGTTGGTGTCTTTCACTGTCTCACCAAGTAGCTTGCCTGTGTGTGTTTGTGTGCATGTATGTGTGTCTGTTCAGTGCGTACTTGATATATGAACACCAGCTGCTGAACACACTGATCATGTAAAAAAAAAAACCAGCTACAACATCTATTAGGAGGTGTTTATAGTTACATCTGTTGCAATAATCCACTGTAATCTCTTCTCTTAGAGCAATGCTAATGTAGTTTTATGCTGATGTTGTGATTCATCCTTATTACTGCTCCAAATTCCACATCATTATAGTTAACTTAAATCTTCAACTAAAACAATACTTACATTTTAACCTTACCATGCTACCGTGACCATTTCTTTTACTATGCTTATAAAGATTTTGTATTATGTTAGGAATCTTCACATCATGCTTTTGGAGCATCCTTCTTTTTGTCAAGTAAAAAATGGTTTGGGCAAAAATTGCATAACACTTACTTACTTACTAACTAGATGTGGGTCTAAAAACTAAAATCAATGCATTGTTGCTCCCATCCCAGAAATATTCAGTGGGTTATTTGTTCCGCTTTCAGTAGATGACCAATCAGAACGATAACTCAGCTGATTTCCGCATGTGCTCTACTGGGAAAAAGGATATAAGTCCAGTTGTATCCCAACCAACCATCCGATTTCATAACCTACTCAACAGCGCCCTGGCATTAACCTCCTAAGCAGACAATGATCAGGTTTCAACAGATTCAGGAGTAGTCCTGACCCCTGCTTCCCACCATTCACAGATGGACCAGCAGCCTAGACCCTTTGTGTGCTTGGGAAGAGAAGCAAACTGTGAAACCCATCATTAAAGCTTTGCCCTCTCCAAAGACTAAAAGAGGATTAGTCACCCTTCATACAGCAGACAAATACATAAATGCTTGGCTTGAGGACTTTACATTTCCTAAATAAATGTATTTCCTTTAAAGCTTCACACATAAAAGGTTTGCTCACACAGGATTTGGATTGACGTGATGTGATGTGATGTGACATGACTGGATTCTCCTCCTCTTTATTTTTTTTTTCTTTATTAACAGCAAAATACAAGCACATAAGAGAAACCAGTTCTGAGTAGCTACATTTTTCTCACCACACTTCAACCTTCCTACAATGTGTGTCCTTCTGTTAGATAGGTATAAATGTTTATAAGTGAGGTCAGAGATAATTTTCAACACAATGTAGCTAATTTTACTCCCTCTGCGTGAAAATGTGAAAGGATCATTAAGGCTGTGCTGTACAGTTATACTATCCATTTAAGGCAGTTTTTATATACATGAAATGCTTATGAAGGAAAATGTCCTGTCTGTCAAATGTGCGTAAACGTGGGACAGTGAATGTTGTTTGAACAGTAACAATAACATTTGTTTCTGTACTGTTAAACTAACATCAAAGTTTTCACTTTTAATGTATGGTTTTTAAAAGTTTGGTCTTCAGTTAAATAGTTTTTGCTGTAATAGTAATAGTAAAGACAGTTAAAACAGTCCCCAAAAGTCTTAAATTTGATTTACTTACACCCGGAGGAATATGCTTAGATATTTTCTATGAGATGGAAAGGTAAGAGCCTACAAGAAATTGCACTTTTGCAATATAAAAACAGTTCCCTGTTACCTTGTAGTAAGTCTGTCAACAGTCCAGTACTGGGTTATTGTGAAACACCAATCTTTTCCCGAGACTCTGTTAGTGGTGGAGTAATATGTCAGGATGCCAATGGCTCTGCCTGAGCAAACCTCCAAGGAGCGTCTTTATTGACTCACTAAGAAGACCGGCAAATTTGGACATTAAAGGCCCCGCACACCCGTAGTTATTCTGGCTGATAAGACCACATATTGAAGTTGGATGGATGTATACTGGTTATTACCTCGGCACAAAATCCATACAATAAAAAGATAAAAGTGTGAGTTTTTATACCTGGACAGCTGCAAAATTACTAACAAGAGACTTTGGAGATAGTCATTTGATTAAATCTAAACTAAACTAAATCTGTCAGTCATGTGGAAATGTGGGCGTGACCACAGTGTCAGTAGTTAATGGTTAAAATGTAAATTGTCCACAGGTTTACTGGCAAGTTGTTTCCATTTCGTGTTAATGGCTCTCATTGCATGTCTTAGTTACTAAAGAGAGGTATTTCCTGAAACTACTTTTTGTGGAAAACAATTACAAGTTGTACTATTGTGTGAAAAAATAAAATTCTTAAAATTTGCATAAGGGGAGTAACACTGTCAGGTAATTTCAAATGCAGCATTTCTATCGGATGCATTGTGTGCAGCTTGTCACACAGTGTGTCTTCTGTAGTTCCCAGGGACAGAAAACAATGGGAGATCATTTCACTTCACGATCGAGAAAGTACTGTAAGAAAGACGGGACGGGAGAGGAAGAGGTTATATTTAAAGGAAAGGACAGCTCAGTGACATTTACATGTAATATCATTTGTTTTTTTATCAGGAGTTGGGGTGGAGGTGTTTCTACGTGTTGTCAAACATGATGCAAAATAAACAGAGAAATACTGGATTAACTTTGTGTCAAATAAAATCCAGTTTAGTGCAGAATGAACAGGTTAGTTTAACCTACTGGACAGTATTGTCCTTCATAGAGCTGCTGTTTAGTTTCTTACTTTCCGTATATTTCAGATCCTGTACTTTTTTTTAAGTAAAGAAGTAAAAATTGTACTTCAGCATTTACCAGAGTAATTATAACACAAGTATATCTAAGTATAACACACTGTATGACAAGTAATTCTACTTGTGTCAAGTAGTAAAAAAATTACTTTTGTTAACTTTTGTCACCTCTGCAAGCCTTCCTGCCTTCAGCCACAGGAGAAACTTTGGTACAGTGATGGTTGATTCTGTAGATTTTGTAATACACTACTTTTATAATGCAATTAAAAAGCCACGCTGTCTCAGTTTATCAGTCGAAGCTGTATTTTAAAACGACAAACAACTGGCCTAGCACATATTCTGTCATATTACTTTTCTTACAATTTTAAACTTCATGGTGCACAAGGTTTTGTGCATAGCAGAGTTGGCAAAAGTAGAAATGCTGTACTTAAGGACAAATACATACATACATTCTTTACTCAAGTAAAAGTGAAAAAGTACTGGCTCTGAAATGTTCTAAACGAAAAGAAAATGTAGCTCTTTGGAGCACGTTTCTTACAGCTATTATTGTGCAATGCTAACTGAACTTTATGCTGTATTAATGCAATAATAAAATCATCAGTAGATGGAAATAAAAACTTTATTTCAGTCTAAACTTTAATTTTAATAAATGTATTCAGTTATGTAGAACATGAACAGAGGTGTAAACAATGTTGCCCACATATAGTATAGGGCAACTGTGCCTCTAAACAGGATAGTGAGTATGAAAGAGGTTAAAGTGGTTTTCAGCAGGTGAGGGAAGAAGCACAACTCACAATAATTTCTATTAAGAGCTCTAATTTTCTGAATTTGCAGGCTTCTTCATCTTAGATGCCCACTGTTCACCAGTCACACACTCTTCTTTACTTTAAATCCAGTACAGTACAGCAAACTAAAATGTTTATTGTGCACTAACCTACAGAGTATTTTTCATGCAACCTTGAAATAACACAGTTATTCTACCTCAGTTTGTTTTGCAGCATGTTTCACAATATGAAAAAAAACATGTCACATGTACAGACCCAATGTCTGATGTAGAATGTCTGATTTAGCCCTTTTCTGTCATTGTGCATGTACAACAAAATGATGGAAATTATTGTTTGCAACACACTGTATGATAAACTGCACACAAACAGTTTATTTGTCTGCTGATGTTTGTTGAGCTGATAGAAACATTGCATTTGGAATTACCTACCACTTAAAAAACGTCGCCCCCTTTATGTTCGCTCCTCATTTGCGCTGAAGTACCGCGACTGCAACTTACGGACACCTCCAGTCGTTTTTGGTGTTTGGTGTGCCTGGAAACAAAAAGAAAACACAACCCACTATAACCTCTGACTATGGCACACGACTGTGCCTCTTTGATCTCTTTTTATTCGACGTCCCCTGGTGATTAATAAACGAATGGGATTGCCTTTCATGTGTTACTGTAAAGGTTTAAATCAGTTTGATGTTTGAAGGCTCACAGTGACGTGAAATTATAACTTTCCTCATATGCCTTAAACCAAAAATAACGAGCCTGTTTTGAAAATTTAAGAAATAGGAAGCACAGATATTTGTTTAAAAATGTAGGGAGTAAAAGTAAAAAGTTGTCCAAAAAAAAACTAAAACTACTCAAGTAAACTACAGATACCTGAAAACTGTACTTGAGTACAGTAACAAAGTATTTGTACTTCCCACCTGCATAGTAACAACTTTTCATTTTCTTATATGTCAGGTCTATGTACAGTGTCTAATGCAAAAAGCCCAATGCTTCAACTGAACACAGCTGTGTTCTGACAGCCCTGCACACACAAAAATGCTACAAAAAGCATAATTCAAAGAAGACAGCTTAGCGGTGGGGGATCTAGAACATTTTACATGGCTGGCACATACCTCTCGTGAAGAAGAGGAAGAAGAGGAAGAAGAATTCTTCTATGTAGTATGTGAAGTATGTGAAAATTCCCTATATGTAAAGTTGTGAAAATTATTTATTGTATCAGTATCTCTTCTAAGAAAATAGTGGCTATAAGAACAAACAAGCACCCTATAGAGCCGTCCCTGCAGATTAGTATCAGGATGTCGCCTCAGATGCAGTTTAATGTAGTTCAGCTCTGGACCAAAGTGCAAGACGAACATAAGAAAGAAAGAAAACTTGTAGTTCAAGTTCAAACAGAATCCGATCCTCCAAACCTCCAGTGTTGTACAGTGTATGCAATCACTAGCAGTGTGACCCCTGAAATGAATGAAATCAATTGCAAAGAGCCTATCTGGTGCTTTGCTCAGATATTCACATGTTTAAAAAGTGCTCTATACACAGCTGAAAAACACTTCACATGTCAAATTGCTATACTTGACCCTCATGTGTGTATTAAGCTGCAAAAATAATTCTTGGAAAAGGACATGAGAGCTTCTGAACTCATCGTCTTTGTGATATTACAGTAAGCTAAAACACAACTTATTATCATCCTGTTATATAAAAACAAATCAGCCACTTGAGGAACATTTGCTTTAACAAGTAAACTGTTTAAAATAGCGTTTGATTAGGACACAGGGAGCTAGCTTGTTACTTAGTATGTAGTGTAAACATTTACAACAAAAGACATGAACTAAACACCACAGGACGTTCATGTCATGTCATATCACATGTCACATGCTACGGATCTTTTTAGGGTAATGTTTCTTTATAAATACATCGTGTCTGTTTTGTAAGTAGCATGAAAGGATGACATCTGCAATTTTGTCTTTTTGTTTTGAAATAATTATTGGATCCACCAATAATTATTAGACTAACACGCTGCATATATCTGTATTCACCCGAGCTCGATTCACCCGATTCGATTGATAATGTTGTAAATTAACAAGGTCAAGGTTTTTGTTTTTTTCAAACCGTTTACAGAGAGCAAGACTTGGAACTTGTATTTTTCACTGTGCAGTGTGAGTCCTGAAACACAGATGTGTACTGCAGATGATGGGTGGACAGGCAGGCACTCATGCCTGGGCTGCTTGGTCTGTTCTTAGAAACCTACTGGGAAGTACTGCCCTGTGTGTGTGTGTGTGCGTGTGTGTGTGTGCTGCACTTTATGGCCATGTCACAGACAGCAGTGATTGATGTGCTACCTGGCTCGTCTGATTAATTACACCCCAGGTCCATGTCACAAGGCATACTTCAGGAGAATACATAAATGCTCACATAAAGACACATAACAGCTCACCTGCAGGCCCACACACATTTTGTACAGACAAACAGTCATGTAACTTGTAACATGTTCCCTCACATTAATGTAACTTGTTCCCTCGTACATGTCAGTCAAATCTTTCAGTACACCTGCAATCGTTTGTCAAAACATTTTTTGGTGTCGTACTCCAAAAAGAAATAACAGAAAATGAACCAATTGTGAATGAATGTGTAATTTATACTACAATTTGTTCTCATTAAAAAAAAAAAAAATTATGATTATTAAACCTCACGCTTGTAATCGGAGCAATGAAAGCTGTTATTATAACAACCACTCATGTTTCATTCGGTGCTGCTTTTGCTTCAATTTTGTGGCTTCCTACTCTTCTTCTCATCCTCCACAACATAGCTATCCTAAGTGATAAATAGGTTTCAATTAAGGGCCTGTTTTGTAGACTGCAATGTGTCATCTGTGCCTAGGTTGACTTAACGTTTATTCAATAAGGAATCAGCAGTGAGCAAGAGAGCGGCAGGAAAGACAAATGGATCTCAAAGATTCCAGGTCATGTTCGTCTGCTGTCTGGGTAAGAGCTTCTCGATGATTATTGCATTGGCGTCACTGCGGCAGTTTAGCCCTGGTGTTATATTTATCAAAACGAGCTTGAATGCAGCTCAGTGTGATTAGGTTATTTCTTTGTTAACTAATGACTATTATTCTTTATGACAGGGAATTCACTCTGTCTGTGTTTACTCAGTAAACAACCTCAGGCTCATTTCAGAATGAGAGTGGTGGCGTCTTTCCTGTCAGCCGCACATAAATGGAAAAACAGAAAATTGCAGAATGTGAAATGAGTTTTCATGTTTGCGTTTTTGTATGCTATAATTAGGTATTTGTGGATATTATTTACCATGCTCTTTGTTTCTTTTTCACTCTCATGAGTTCTTTCTTCTTTCCCTTTGTTTCATTTCTTCTCTCCAATATGCTGACTGTCAGACTATGGCAAATGCAGTGTTGATGATGGATACAGAGAGGAACGATTGTTACCTGTCTCTGCTATGGCTTCAAAATGCTCATTACTGTGACTTGGTGCAAAGCAAACCAGGTCACCTTGGAGAGAATTGCTTTTCTGTAACATTTGATTAAGGGCCTACTATGTCTTGTGTCATTTTGAATACTATGAAACTCTGTATCAACCAAGCACAAACTGACATTTCAGGAGAGAAAGTGCTGTCATACATTAATGGTGTTGTAAATATTGAGCAAGAGGGAAGGGGTGGAAGCAATTACTTTTCCCCAAGTTTTATGAGAGACTTCATGAGGCCCGTTATCAGCCTGTGTTCGCAGTCTGCCTTTGTAATAGTGAAATGGTCTGATGTTTTAATTGGAACAAGCATGGTGTACAAACTGAACTGGGGTTATTTCAGTCAAGAGTGTGAGGTAGCGTAACGTAAGCAGCAAGGAAAGTGATAGGAAGACAGCATCAGCAGACTGTTCAAGTTTCTTTTACGTGTCCTTTCTTTTTTGGCATCACCATTTTACCATTGTAAAAACAAACCTGGTAGGCAAAATCTCACTTGCTTTATACAGGACTTGACACACACTCATTAGGCTCTACCATTGAAAAATAGGTTAGACCAAACAATACAATTCTAAACAACAAACAGGAAGATGATTATGCATCCAATGGACAAATTCATTTACCCAGCTAAATGGTTTGAAAAGTAAAACACTGCATACAATACTACTCAAAAGGTTACTTTAAAGAAAACAAACAATTTTACACAATACAAACACCCCTTCATTTGGTTACGCCCAATTGACTTGCTCAATGACATCATATCCTATATAAACAGGAAGCACTGGGGCGGCCTCTCCCACATACCTGTTTTACATATGAGCTGTGTCCCCATTCAGAGGCAGCATGCTCCGGAGGCTGCATTTGTAGGCCGGTTACGTAGGCTGTCCCAATTTGAAGGATGCTCCAAATGCTGCTGACAAATGCGTCCTCCATTTTCCGAATTTGAAGGATGGGTCAGGTGTATCCTTCGTTGCCCACCATATGCCAGAATTCATAGCGCAGCCCAGCCTTTTCCAGTTTCCACCACTGATGGCAGCAACGGAGACGGTAAAACTGAGGAGGTGGAAGCGGTAAGGGAACAGCTGGTGACGCAAATCTGAAGCGTAGACGTCCCATTTCACAAGCATTGTACTTCCGGTCTTCTCAGTCTTCGGTGGAGCGCGGAGGCAGGGTCCTCCGGAGCATGCTGCCTCTGAATTGGGACACAGCCATTGGCCCACCATATCCCAGAAGTCATAGCGCGGCCCAGCCAATTCCAGTTTCCACCACTGGCGGCAGCAACTAAGACGGTAAAACTGAGGAGGTGGAAGCTCTAAGGGCGGGAACAGCTGGTGACGCAAATCTGAAGGCTAGACCGTCCCATTTCACAAGCCTCTCTCTACCGGCCACCTTGGCTACGGCCCACGAGGGATGCGTCCTAGGAATTGAGACACAGCAATAGGACCTGCATAAAGGAACACACAATGGTAAGTATAACCAAACCACATAAACAAATGAAAGATTTAAATCAACTAATGATTAAGTGACATTTGACTTTAAGAACATTTGCACAGATGTAATGAATGTAACCAATGCTACCATGAACAGACCCGGGATAGTATGTAGAGCCAAGGTTACATCTGCAGTGTCTACATTAAAGCATTATGATTCATTATAAGATGAAACAAGACAAATTAACAATATATGTAAGCGACAAATGGTAAATGCACTCAATCCTAGCCACTTTGTCACAAAGAGAAGTGTTATTCTGATGAGCTGATTACAGCTGATTTTCTGGCATCTATGTGTGTTTGCATGTTGTGCACGTGTGTGCAAGTAACCCTCTGATAGATTCATTATATGAAACCATCGGTAGATCGTGTCCTGCCATAATAAATGATCTGCCCTCTGTGGAGAACTTAAGAGGAGAGATGGGAGGGGCATAGCACAAGAGGCTGAAGAGGATCAGGTAGTTCAGAGGAAAGTTGCGAAATAGATGAGCAACAAAGCAAGGTGTGGAATTAAAAGAAAGTGGATTCTTAGGAGGGCTGAGATGACAATTAGAGAGCTATAAAGTTGGCAAACTAACTGAGAATCATGGCTTTAAAGGAAGCTTTGATAGACTAATTTTGCTGGATTTCTGCTTGCTGAAAATCTGCTAGTTCTCAAAAGTTAAGAGATGAGCATTAAGGTTTGCACCATTTGTATGGGTGGCTAGTAATGGTATTGTGAGCTGTGTGGTGTTTTTCATGCGTGTGTGTCTGTGTGTGTGAGTGCACTGATATTATGCAGCTTAAGTTCCCCCTGCCCATCTGTTCTCCACGTGTTTCGCTTGTATCTCAGCTTGGCTTGTTTTTGGTCCCACATCCCCTGCAGGCAGTCATTTAAAGACATGCATTCATGTTTCCCTCTCACCTCTGCTGGATCCGCTCAGGGTGGTTCAGCTCTGTAAGTGAATTGACCTATGAGCCCCCTTTGCGTAGGCGTATTTCCCAGAATGCTACGTTTGGAGGCAGTCTTTGCTAGACGCCTCATTATCTCGGAGGAGGGGACTCGAGGGAGGAAGAGTTTTTTTAGGAGCAACATCCCTTCTGGCGGTGCTTCATAGATTTTTCTTGGCAGATAAATTTGTGTATATCCATAGTGTTTGTCTTTCACTTCTCTCACTCCAGATTACATTGTTCCATTACAATGAATGAAACCATTGTGCTGAATACAGATGTAGCATTTTAATCGAGGCTCGTGCCTCTGAGGTACGTTTCACCCGATTTTAACTGGCTTGTTAGGTAACCCTGAGGTCTGTGCTCAATGTTAATTATCAGGAGTTTCACAAACAATTAAATGCACGACTGGTGTTGCATGTGTTGAAGAAAAGTGAGAGAAAAAAGCGCAAGCAGTCACAGGACACCGCTGGAAAGAAATCTTCTTCCTGCAAGGATTTCTTCTTTTGAGAAAAGGAGTTGAATGTTTTAGGAGCTGCAATAGATAACTCCTAATTTCAAGTGTATTTTAGACACATGCTGTCTCCTGATACTCTTGGAGTTATAGAGTCTTGCAACAAATTTAATAGAGGTTGTTTATTGTTTTCTTACTTGTGAAAACAGTATAAACCTATATGACATGTTTTGTATACCAACCTGCCTTCAGGTAACCTTGAAGTGTAGATGTGATAAAATGTTTTGAATTATGCAGAGATCATGTGGAAGCAGAAAACAGTACTAAATAAAGATTTTTGGCTGCAGAAGAAATTTCACCTCATAGACACTGCACTTTACTGTTTACTATTTTAACCAATCAGATCTTCTCCCAGTGATGCTGGCCCTCCACTGTTTCTGACCCCTACAAAAGCTAAGAGTTGGCACCCTCTTAACTTCAAATTTGCTATTACATTGTTTCAAGACTATGATAAGCTATAAGTTGTAAGTTACTGTGAAAGACGTTTATCTGTTGCCAGTGTTTTCTTATTTACCACTATGTGGTTCTTTTCTTGTGGCAAATAACTGAAAAAATACCAGCAGTCTGTTACCAGAGAATGTTTTTTTCCAAACTCTTACGCAGGCATGCGGAACTTTAATGTAGAAAGAGATAAAGTTACAGTTTATATTATGTAAAAAAATTTAAAAAGCAGGAAGATGGGAAGATTTGAAGACAAATATTTGCTCATAAAAGTAGTAACCAAGAAATAGATAAGGGATACCTTGCCTGAAGTGTTGCATGATTTTGTTTCTTCATATATCGCTATTGGCCATTGCAATGACCAGTTGCAGAGACCGAGTAGATCTATCCTAGTGAGACCATTCATCAGAACCTTTACAGACACGCCCCCATCTGGTATTTAGACAGTGGCAGGTCACTTACTTTTATATAAGCAGAGAGATATGAGCTATATATACACCACAGCCTCAGGTAGGCTGCAGCCTAAACCACTGATACAAAACAGGCTCGATCCATGCTTTCATGTTGTGTGCACGTTCTGGCCCTACCATCCAAATATTGCAACTGAAATCAAGTTTCATCACACCAGGCAACATTTTTACAACCTTACTTTGTCTAGTTTTAGCGAGTCCCTGCAAACCATAGCCTCACTTTTCTGCTTTTAGCTGACAAGAGTGGCTTTCTGCTGGTGTAGCCCATCTGCTTCAAGGTTCAACATGTTATGCATTCAGACATGTTATTCTGCATTTGGAGATAAGAAGTGTTTATTTGAATTATTCTTACCTTCCTGTCAGCTCGAAGCAGCCTAGCCATTCGTCTCTAACCTCTGACATCAACAAGGCATTTTCACCCAGAGTACCGGCACTTACTGAATATTTTCTCTTTTTGGATCGTTCCCTGTAAACTCTAGAGATGGTTGTGCAGGGAAATTATTCAGCAGTTTCTGCAAAACTCAGACCAGCCTGTCTGGCACCAACGACCATGACGGTTTCAGACTCACTTAAATCTTTCTCATTGTGATGCTCAATTTGAACTTCAGCAGTTCATCTTGACCCCGCTTACTTGACTAAATGCATTCAGCTGCTGCTCAGAACTTATGCTACTGAGTAGTTGAACAGGTGTACCTAACAAAGTGGTCAGTGAGCATTATATATATAAAAATCTAAGAGGACCAGGGTCATTTGGGTTGATCCACTCCAGACAGTGTAGCTGTGTGTAAACATCTCTCTAAAAGAACAGAGAGTTGTGTGATAATAATTATTTGCCATTAGCACATCATGTAGATTTTACTCCAATAGAGCACAAGTTGAATTT
>VURO01045220.1:0-10527 GCA_015108175.1 Pelvicachromis taeniatus | reverse complement strand
CAGGTCGGACAGCACGCAGTACTCACACAGAGTACACAGAGAGTGCAGTATCAGTACTCACACAGAGTACACAGAGAGTGCAGTATCAGTACTCACACAGAGTACACAGAGAGTGCAGTATCAGTACTGACGAATGTCCCACATATGAAGCAAGTGTCACTTTGTGAGAGTAGAGAAATAGTAGTTTCCCTCAGTTTACCTGCCACAGGTGTGCGCTGCAGCAGAAGAGGAGTGCTGATCGTGTGTGTGTGTGTGTGTGTGTGTGTGTGTGTGTGTGTGTGTGTGTGTGTGTGTGTGTGTTTCAGGCGGCGTCTCTCAGAGCAGCTCGCTCAGGCCCCCACCACCTTCAAACGGGACCCTGAAGACCCGTCAGCGGTGGCGCTGAAGGAGCCGTGGGAGGAGAAAGTCAGGTGGGTGTGTCCTAAGGTTCAGTGAGCGCGTGCAGTGTGCTCCGGTGCTGACGGTGGTCACGGTGACTCCCCTGTGCGTCTCCTACAGGAGGATCAGGGAGGGCTCTCCATACGGACACCTGCCCACCTGGAGGCTCCTGTCTGTCATCGTAAAGTGTGGAGACGACCTGCGGCAGGAGCTGCTCGCCTTCCAGGTGCTGCGGCAGCTGCAGGTAACGCCTCAACATCGCACGTCATGTGACCTCACACCTGTCCCGCCGCGCTTCGTCTTCTCATCGTCTCTTCTCTGTGTCGTGTGACGGCGCGGCGTGCGGCGCGTGCAGTCGATCTGGGAGCAGGAGCGCGTGCCGCTGTGGATCAAGCCGTACAAGATCCTGGTGCTGTCGGCGGACAGCGGTATGATCGAGCCTGTGGTGAACGCGGTGTCGCTTCACCAGGTGAAGAAGCAGAGTCAGCTCTCGCTGCTCGACTACTTCCTGCAGGAGCACGGCGCGCCCACCACCGAGGCCTTCCTCACGGCACAGAGGAACTTCGTGCAGAGCTGCGCCGGCTACAGCCTCATCTGCTACCTGCTGCAGGTCAAAGACAGGTGAGTCCGTGGCATCCTGGCGCCTGTGCACGCCGCCCGAGCGTCGCAGTAAATGTGCTCCTCCCTCCTCGCAGGCACAACGGGAACATCCTGCTGGACGCTGAAGGCCACATCATCCACATCGACTTCGGCTTCATCCTGTCCAGCTCGCCCAGAAACCTCGGCTTCGAGACGTCCGCCTTCAAGCTGACCGCCGAGTTTGTGGACGTGAGTTCAGGGGGCGGGGCATCCCGGGTAGGAAGGCTTTAGTGGGAGGTTAGGGCCCTGAGGCTGCGTGAGACGTGTTAACCCCGAGTCTGGTCTGGCAGGTGATGGGCGGGCCTGACGGCGACATGTTTAACTACTACAAGATGCTGATGCTGCAGGGCCTGATCGCAGCCAGGAAGCACATGGAGCGCGTGGTGCAGATCGTGGAGATCATGCAGCAAGGTGAGTCACCACAGCCCCGCCCGCTGGGTTCCTGCACGGCAGCACTAACTGCCCCTCTGTGCCCCCAGGCTCCCAGCTGCCCTGCTTCCACGGCTCGAGCACCATGCGCGGCCTGAAGGAGCGCTTCCACATGAGCCTGACGGAGGAGCAGCTGCAGCTGCTCATCGACCAGCTGGTGGACGGCTCCATGCGCTCGCTCACCACCAAGCTCTACGACGGCTTCCAGTACCTCACCAACGGCATCATGTGACCGCTGCACAGACGGAGGAGCTCGTATGACTCCGCCCCCTCCTTTCTTTTATTCCAGTTTGGTTTTGTTGTCTCGTCTCCTCCAGGAGCTCAGCTTCCTCTTCCTCTTCTTCTGTTTCTCCTCTTCTTTTTTTTCTTCTTTTTTTGGGGGGGGGGACTGATGTCCCTGATTGGCTGCTCCCCGGACTCTGAGCCAATGAGCGAGCTGCACACTTTTAGTTGTGACCTGTGACCTGAGAGCAGAATGGTGGTTTCCTGTTTTACCTGTGAAGGAGTTTCTTTGAGCCAATTCAAACTGTTGAGCTGCAGCTCGCCTCCTCTGATCAGTGCTTCCTTTGTGCGCACGGCGAGCTGACTTCACCCCGTCACATTTCCTCCCACCTCAGCTGCTACACAGACATTTGCAGATCAAAGCAGGAAGTTGTCTGGATTTTAGAAATAAAAGTTTCAGATTTTCTTTGAAGGCGTTTTATTTTTCTGACTCAACGCTCATGCAGCACACTCCACAGGTTTGGGCCTCAGCTGGTGTTCCTGTGGGGGGGGGGTCTTCATGATTACAGATCAGTCTTGTTGTGAACGTGTGTGTGGGGCTCAGGTCACTGTGGAAACGTCACACACTCAGGACCTCCGGCTCAGAGGAGCTCAGCAGGTTCACACAAGCGTGCTGCACGTGGACGTGTCGGCCCCTGGTGCCCTGTTCTCACAGCTTTGACACCGTATCACAGCACCAATCACGCCTGTCTAAACTGGGTGCGTCACATGGGGGCTGCACCTCCAGCATGACCACTCCCCCATTGCCTAGGCAACAGCAAACATGTAACTCAACACCTGAAACTTTGTGTGTGTGTGTGTGTGTGTGGTCCGTGCAGAGGTCATAGAACTTCTCTTCCAAATTGTACCCCAGTTTACCAAATATGGTCCTGTGAGTTGCCAGCACTCCCCCCCCCCCCCCCCCCCCCCTCGTTTGGGGGGTCTTACAGTAGTATCTCCCTTTGTCCTGCACAGAGCGGGGGGGGGGTCTCCTGAGATCCACACCTTTTAAAGCCTTTACTTATTCTGGGCAGTGTCACTATAACCCAATTATTCTACATTCTATTTGACCTGTTTCTAATTTATAAAGTGAACTACACAGCTCTTTAGTTACCATGGTAACGGATTCTGAACCAGGTGTTCTCTGACTCCTCCCAACTCATCTCTGTAGTCTCCACCTGTAATCTGATTACATTTAGGGTAGTATCACTGTCACAGCACCTGCTGGAGGCCCCACAGGCTGTTTGTGTGTTTTCATCGGTTTCTTCTGCTGCAGGTTTATGAACGCTGTCTTTATGACATCATCAGTGCGTTTACCCTGCAGGGCTGCAGGTGACGTAGCTGCTGCCCGATCGCAGCTTCTTCCAACGCAGCAGACCTGATCAATCGAACACAGATTGGCTCTGTCCTGTTGGGTCACAGCCGATTCACTCCATTTAAAATCAAATGAGCTTCGATGTTAAACGTCGGCAGATAAAAATGACAGATTTAATGTCTTTAGCGTGTTTGTGTTGTTCCTATGTAGGGTGGACGGCTTTCTGCGTTCGCCTCTGAAACACGTTAACGAAGCTCGTTCAGGACGACGGCGACACGACAGCGAGGCACAGACGGGATGAAAACAACCTCGTCAAATAAAAACATGGCTTATAAAAGTGTCATAGCTAAAAAAAATAAAATGGAATAAATGGTCATTTTAAAATGACGCTCACAAAATAACAGCCTACCTATCCCAGGTGCCACAGGGCGAGAGGCGGGGCTAACACCTGCTCAGGTGTACCTCCTCTTCCCAACCTGTTGGATCAGGGCGCCATCAGGACGAGCGCGTCATCACGGTGCCATCAGGACCAGGGCGTCATCAGGACGAGCGCGTCATCAGGACGAGGGCGTCATCAGGACCAGGGTGTCATCAGGACGAGCGCGTCATCAGGACCAGGGCATCATCAGGACCAGGGCATCTTCAGGACGTCATTAGGACGAGGGCGCCATCAGTATATCAAAGTTACCAGTTAAAATTATCAACAGGCATTGTTGGCATGGAAACCGTTATTCACACAACATTTCTCCTCACAGATCTATTATCTGGAACAACGAATGTATTACTAAAAGGAACAAATGAAAGGCTGTTCATACAGTAAAAGGCTGTTCATACAGTGAATGGCTGTTCATACAGTGAAAGGCTGTTCATACAGTGAAAGGCTGTTCATACAGTGAAAGGCTGTTCATACAGTGAAAGGCTGCTCATACAGTGAAAGGCTGTTCATACAGTGAAAGGCTGTTCATACAGTGAATGGCTGTTCATACAGTGAAAGGCTGTTCATACAGTGAAAGGCTGTTCATACAGTGAATGGCTGTTCATACAGTGAAAGGCTGCTCATACAGTGAAAGGCTGTTCATACAGTGAAAGGCTGCTCATACAGTGAAAGGCTGTTCATACAGTGAAAGGCTGCTCATACAGAGCTACGTTTTGGAGAGACCTTGAATACAGGAAGGACATTATCACTTATTTTGAAACCAAAGGAGAATATGATGTGTCAGTCTTTATATCTTACTAGTCCACATACATGAATGTACATTTCAAAACTCGACCCCATTATTATCTGACATTAAAATAAAAAAGGTTGATCATTGACTGAAAGTCATTCAGAAATGTTCTGACTGAGCCGTCACAGATACAATGTTCGAGTACAAAGCTGTCACGAAGTCTGTCACTTTTCTTTTATCTTCCTTTATTATTGATTATTTCTGTTTTCATTGTGATTCTTATGTTTCCTGCATGTGTGCTGTCAGGTGGGTCTGGGTCAGACCTGTTCACTTCACAATTTCACATAAAGTTCTGGGAGAAAAAAAGAATAAAACTGCTCCCTGTTCTGCTTCTGGTCTCTGGGGGGCAGCAGAGCTCCGCGCGCCTGTCTTCAGACTGCATTACCCAGAATTCCAAAGGCGGAGTCTACCTGCCCACACCTGCGGGGAGTTGAGACGCTGAAGACTGAAGAAGAAAAAAAAGACGAGACGAGAGAAAAATGCTGATTAAAGCAGCAGAACCGCAGTGAAGCGAGCCGAGCCGGACCGAGCAGGTCTGACCCAGACCCACCTGACCCAGCGGACCCGGATCCACCTGGATCCACCTGAGACCCACCGAAGATTTCTCAACTTTTCTCTGAAGCAGGAAGTGAAGCAGCAGCAGACATGGTGAGTTCACAGACTTCACTACAAAACCCGCAAAATCGGGCCGGGACCGGGACCCGGTCCTTAGACTGGTCCCGGTCCCGGTTCTGGTTCTGGTCCTGCATGTTTTTACTGTGAAGGAGAAAGTTCTGATGAGATCTGTGCAGCTGGGAGGAAACGGCAAACACACACTTCCTGAACTTCGATCACAACAACAAAACAAAAACAATAATTCTGTAAACAAAATATTAGAGGATAAATACAAATATCATTTAGAAGAAGGAAGCATAAATTAGACAGGAATCAATATATTTCAATAAAATAAATATTATTACATAAATATAAAAAGATTTATTTATTTTTTTACATCTAATAACAATTAAAACCTGATAAATAAGAATAAAATCTCATAAACAAAATAAAAACCTAACCAAACTTTTTCTGCAAAGATCAAAAGAAACGGCTCAGCTCACATTTATGTGATCGATAAAGTTTATTCAGAGTGTCCCGACGTCACGCCCTGACCAATCAGATGGCAGACACACACACACACACACACAGAAACGCAGACACACACACCCGACTGCGTGTAGCGTCCTGCAGCTGGGCGTGTCGAGGCACCGCCGCTCCTCAGCACAGCAAGATCCCGCAGGACTGAGGAATGCTGGGAATTCAGGTGAGAGAGACAGACGTTTGAAAGACCTGCAGATATGACCTGCAGGTCAAAGGTCAGGTGGACTAAGGTGTAGGGGCGGAGTCTCTGGCGCAGACTGGAAACAGCTGAGACACAAACCAAAAGCCAGGGGAAGGATCAACGCTAACGCCAAAAATGTGTGTTCTGGCTCCGCCCATTTTATCCAGCATGCATCGGTGGTGACTTGTGTGGACTTAGTACAGCTAAATATCCCAGAATGCATTTCATCCAAAACTCAAACCCAGCAATGGCGGAGGAGCGCGGCTAAAAACTTTTAAATATTACTGATTACTCTGATTACTCTGATTACTCTTTATGAGTCACAAAATAAGCTTTTCAGATATTTTCAGGCGAGACTGTCGCTGTGTGAACTTCAGATTTCTGCTCGCTTTATCAGGACATCACGTGTTACCCACCAGCTCCATCGCTGAGCGGGAGGTCAAGGGTCACTAGAGCCGGCGAGAACAGCGCACCCCCCGCACATCGTTTTCAGACCCCCGCGGCCTCTCGCTACTCGGGTTAAGATATAAAGTCACTCAGTCAATTTTGATTTGACTGATGGTGCTGCGTTCTGGGCAAGTCCGGAGTCCCGTGCAAACTTACAAAGTTTGTCGAGAATGCGAGTACGGACTCGCGTACGTGAGGACTGAGAAACTCTGTGTGTGTGTGTGTGTGTGTGTGTGTGTGTGTGTGTGTGTGTGTGTGTGTGTGTGTGTGTGTGTGTGTCTCTGTCTGTCTGTCCCTGTGTGTGCGCGCGCACGGCGACATTAAACGCAGTGCGGTGTCACCTTAAAGATCGCACAGTCTGGCTCTGTGAATTACTTGAATATGTCTCAGTGGGCGTGGCCTCAAAGGTGAATACCAGTGTGAATAACGAGGTAAACCAATCAGCTGCACACAAAGATTTTCTGATTTGTCTGTTTTGCCCCGCCCCCAGGGGAGTAAGGAGCGTTACCATTGGCAGGCTCAGAATGTGAAGGTGAGCGGCGTAGATGACATGGTGCTGCTGTCCAAGATCAACGAGGACGCCATCACAGACAACCTGAAGAAGAGATATATGGATGACTACATCTTTGTATCCTCAGCGCACACGCTCGATTTGATTGGTTGATGACCTCACCGCTGTTATTGTCACCGTTTTTAAACAGTCATGCTCTGTGGGATCGTCCCACCTGTGACCTTCGGTTTGTGAAACAGGATCAATAAAGCATGTGAGCCTGTGAGGAGGCACCTGGAGCATGCTCGTTTTGTCTTCGTCTTCTTATTCACAGGGTTGTGCGCCGTGAGTCCAAACGCCTTCTGTTCTCCGAGGATGTGCAGAACCGACGCCTGAGCTGTGCTGCCCTCTTGTGGCGGTTCAGAAACTCACTCGCCACAGTCCCGATTGACCGGGTTCGTCGCCCAGACGCCGTCCTGAGTTTAGGATCACCTGATGAGGCGAGAGGAGATGAGGTGCACACACAGACGATCCTGCAGGGATTAATATTTCAATGCAAAGACCCTACAAGAGAGAAGACCCCAACTATCACATGACTCCCTCTGAGCAGCCCAAGGCATCTGTGGGGAGGAAAAGCTCCCTCTAAACCGGAATAGGCCTCCAACAGAAGTAGGATCAGGTATCTGTTGGAAATGCTCACGGCAGACCGTGATTGGCTGATCCAGCTCACAGTTCAGCCAATCACTGTGTTCCTGTGGTAACCCCTCCCACAGGTAGTGACATCAGCAGTTCCAGCTTTGGGACCAGATGTTTAGTTCTGTTGGTGCTGAACGTCCAACACTGGGATGGTCTGTTTCTGTTGAAAATGTGTCCAGCTGGGTCCATGTTCTGGTCCCGGTCCTGGTCCAGCTTTTGGTTCTGGTGGTGTTCCTTGACCCGTTTCTTTCAGACCTACATTGGTCCAGTGCTGATCTCTGTGAATCCCTTCAAACAGCTGCCGTATTTCACCGAGAGGGAAGTGGAGCTTTACCAGGGAGCGGTAAGACCGACCGGCCAATCGGCAACCGATTAATGCAAACAAAAAATCAAAGCCAACAGCTGAGTGAATGCCCCGCCCCTGACAGGCTCAGTACGAGAACCCCCCCCACATCTACGCACTGGCTGACAACATGTACAGAAACATGATGATTGACAGCGAGAACCAGTGCGTCATCATCAGGTAGGCGGGGCTTAAAGCTCTCTTCAAACAGACTCTTTTTCACATATGTGTAACGTGACGCTTGTCTTCATGTATCAGTGGCGAGAGCGGCGCCGGAAAAACTGTTGCTGCCAAATACATCATGAGCTACGTGTCCAAAGTGTCCGGAGGAGGCGACAAAGTTCAGGTCAGAATGGAAGGCGCACTGCCTCACTGCGCCACCCTGTGGTGCAAAGAGGTTTTGCGCTGCGGTGTGCCTCTCCAGTTTGAAACATTGTTTGTCATGTGACACTCATTTTTTTTTAAACAAACGTTTATTCAAAGTGTTCATTTTAATCCATTAAAGTTAAAATGTATTTCTTCACTTATTTATTTTGGCACATCCATCGTTTATATCAGACAAAAGCTGATCATTGGTCTGTGTCAGCTGATGGTCACCGTGGTTACACATGTTATCAGTGATGTCACCCTGTGTTATGACCTGCAGCACGTCAAAGACATCATCCTGCAGTCCAACCCTCTGCTCGAGGCCTTCGGAAACGCCAAAACTGTCCGTAACAACAACTCCAGCAGATTCGTGAGTATAATCGCACACAGACGCTTCGTGCTGCCGCCGCCACGCAGGTGCATAGACTCCCACACACACGCTGCCCTCCTCCTGACAGGGCAAATACTTTGAGATCCAGTTCAGCCGAGGAGGAGCTCCTGATGGGGGCAAAATCTCCAACTTCCTGCTGGAGAAAAGTCGAGTCGTTTCTCAGAATCAAGGAGAGAGAAACTTCCACATCTACTACCAGGTACTGCAATATATACTGCAATATGTACTATAACTGTAAACTGAAGCTAATGCTGGCCTCTGACCTCAGCTGCTGGGAGGGGCTACTGCAGAGCAGAGGGAGAACCTTGGGGTCACGACCCCTGACTACTACAACTACCTCAACCAAACGGGAACCTACACTGTGGAGGACGTTAACGACAAGAAGGAGTTCTCGGATACGATGGTGTGTGTGTGTGCCCATGTTTGTGTGTGTGTGTGTGTGCCCGTGTGTGTGTGTGTACGCGCGTGTGTGTGTGTACGCGCGTGTGTGTGTGTACGCGCGTGTGTGTGTGTACGCGCGTGTGTGTGTACCCGTGTGTGTGTACGTACCCGTGTGTGTGTGTGTACCCGTGTGTGTACCCGTGTGTGTGTGTGCCCGTGTGTGTGTGTGTGTGTACCCGTGTGTGCGCGTGTACCCGTGTGTGTGCGCGTGTACCCGTGTGTGTGTGCACCAGCGTGTGTGTGTGTGTGCGCGCGTGTACCCATGTGTGTGTACCTGTTTCTGTGCGTGTGTTAAAGTGTGTGTGTGTGCACCCGTGTGTCTCAGGAGGCCATGTCAGTGGTGGGTCTGTCTGTGGAAGTTCAGGATTCAGTTCTTCAGCTCGTGGCAGGAATCCTTCATCTGGGAAACCTGAACTTCAGAGAGGAGAACAACTATGCTGTGGTGGAGAGCCAAGACTGTGAGCACTGCTTACACTGCTGTCTTCATGGAACTGTGTTCTTTTTATTACCAGTTAAACCAGTAAAGTCTTTTGTCTCCCCGTCAGTCCTGGCCTTTCCAGCCTACCTGCTGGGGATCTCTCAAGACGGTCTCTGCAGTAAGCTGACCAGCAGGATTATGGACAGTAAGTGGGGCGGGAAGACCGAGTCCATCTCGGTGACCCTGAACACCGAGCAGGCCTGTTTCTCCAGAGACGCCCTGTCCAAGGCGCTGTATGCCCGACTCTTCGACTTCCTCGTCGACGTCAGTGCCCGCACACAGCTTCAACTCTGCTCTGTCCTGTCATTCCTGCTCATTCACTTCCTGTTTCTGTGTCAGTGTGTTAACAAAGCCATGCAGAAGGAGCAGGAGGAGCTCAACGTCGGCGTCCTCGACATCTACGGCTTCGAGATCTTCCAGGTACAAACACACTTCCTGTCTTAAGCCACATCTTCCAAAACATTAATAAACAATCCCTGCTTTGATCAACTACTATGATTATTGATTGATTATTTATTTGTATTTTTTTTTTTTTTTAGCAAAATGGTTTCGAGCAGTTTTGCATCAACTTTGTCAACGAGAAGCTGCAGCAGATTTTTATTGAGCTCACTCTGAAGGCTGAGCAGGTGAGCGCTCGGTGCACAGACGGTCGCTTTGGAAGTGAAGCGTGCTGCGTCAGGAAACATTCTACAATAACGACATAAAATGTCACTGACAAATGTTTCATATCATGGGACAAATCGTGATTCAACCATTTTTATGTTGAATTTTTATTTTTTTGAGATGATGAACTTTGTCTTGTTTGTGTTACTTTCATGTGAGCAATCCAAATAATAATTCTCCAGCTTCCTCCCAATCCCCCCTCTTAAAGATGTTGGGGGGGCGGCCATGAGCGGAGGTCCTGGCGGTCCGATCCCCGGCTACCAAGACTGGCAACTGGGACATGGAATGTCACCTCTCTGGTGGGGAAGCAGCCGGAGTTAGTGCGTGAGGTTGAGAGGTACCAGCTAGATATAGTCGGGCTCACCTCAACGCACGGCTTGGACTCTGGAACCAGTCTCCTGGAGAGGGGCTGGACTCTGGCTCAGTCTGGAGTTGTCCCTGGTGAGAGGCGGCAGGCTGGGGTGGGTATCCTAGTATCCCCTCGGCTTGCTGCCTGTATGTTGGGGTTTCTCCCGTTGGACGAGAGGGTTTGCTCCCTGCGCCTTCGGGTCGGGGAGCGGGTCCTGACTGTCGTCTGCGCTTATGCGCCGAGCGGCGGTTCAGAGTACCCAGCCTTCTTGGAGTCCCTGGGTGGAGTGTTTGAGGG
>VURO01045217.1:0-14981 GCA_015108175.1 Pelvicachromis taeniatus | reverse complement strand
GACTATCAAAATCGTCGACGACTAATTTTAATAGTCGACGCGTCGTTTGAAGCTTTGTAAGATCCCAAAAGATGCAGGAATAAGTAGTAGGATTTAAGAGTGTAATAACAAACTGAAACGGAAGATGGCAGCACTTCATGTACAAGGATGCCAGGTGCCGAAGAAGAAGCTGTGTCCCAGAATTCATAGCGCCTCCCTACTCAGTTTTCAACAATAGCTGTGGCTAGTTAGTTTTAATATTACTCTTATTATTCTTATAATAAGTAAGAATAATAAGAGTAATGTTTAACATATTTTAGGCGAGAATGTAGCTGTGTAAACCTCAAATATCTGCTCAGTTTATCAAGACCCCACATATTTTCAAAAGCGCGCCGACGTTTTCGGAGACATCTCCAGCTCGATAGCTCGCCGGGGTTCAAGGCTCAGTATAGCCGGTGAGAACACCGGACTCTCGGCAAAACGTTTTCAAACCCACCGCCGTCTTTCGCTACTCAGGTTAAACATGATATATAAGTCACTTAGATAACTTAAAAATGTTATTGTTTGGCTTTTTTTTAGTATTTTATTTGTTCCTGAGTAAATCGGTTTGGCTGAGATTAAAGTTATAGTTTTCACACAAGCTGAATAGACATCAAGCAGGCAACTGATTATCAGAAGTGTGAGATGGTCAAGAATATACTCCAGTGTCCTGTTATATTTTAGACAGCACGGAGCAGACGGCTGAGTTTATTAAACTTCACAGAAACAATCTGCAGATTTCATTAAAATTGAATAAACTATCATCTTGTCTTTATTTTTAGTTAGCACATACCTTAAACACTCAAAGCTGTAAGCTAATGATTGTTATATAAGAGCAGATGCATGCTGGTGCAATAAGCTGTAGGTTTTATGTCCAATGGATGCATGATCTAATTAGTCGACTGATCGCAAAAATAATTGGTGACTATCAACTATCAAAATTATCGTTTGTGGCAGCCCTACTTGTAATATTTACATTTTGTCTTGTAAGGATTACATGAACCTGATGTATTATGTGGATGGCTAATGTGTTTTGGAAAGCGCAGGCTTGGTGTTTCCACCTGCTTCCAGTGTTTAATGCAAATCTAAATGTTTACTGACCACAGACAAATGAGTGGAAACATTTCACTTTTCTTGACATGTAAGATTATTTTACGTCATTTTGTTCCACACACCACACACTGTGAATATGGAAACCAAATTAAAACATATTTTGGGAAACCTCGAGATATTAGCAGACAGATTACTGTTGCATTAAACAACAAACACAATACGAAAGCTATTAAGAGCAAAATGTTTGATGCCTCAGAGAAGAATATGAAACAATGGAAAGAGAAGCACCAGTGATGTGTTTTGATAAGAAGTCAGGGGGAGGGGCAGAAGCTGCATGGTTATTTGGGTCAACCATGGAGAAAAGGATGGAGTGACACCTTTGACAATAAAAAGCCGAGACGATGTGAGGGAGGAAATTAGTTGGACACCCCCACCCCCATGGCTTACCTCTCCATAAATAAAGATAATCATGGGGAATTTCTGCTATGATGTAACCTGGCAATTCTGGGCAAATGCAGCATGGAGAGTGAGGTAAAGAAGTGGGTGTTTATCATGCTTGGTTAATCCATTAGCTACATGCCGAGAGGGGCTTTTGTTAAGGATAGCCCTTTGCTTCGCGTGCATAAAGGTACATCGTAGTGCGGGAAAACAACCGATGACCAGCTTCCACTTTTCATTAAAGTCAAGTAGCAATAAAGGTTACACAGACATTATAATATAAATATGACTGTATCTAAATGTAAGTAAAACCGTGCAGTGAATTATTCATTGTAAGCAGAAACAATACATTTCCCCGACCCACTCGTGCACGTACAACCTCAAACAGTGGCAGCAACCTCCAAAATTAATTACCATCACATTGCTTCGTTTAACTCTTGACTTTTTCATAAGTATAACCTTGGATCTGAATCCTCACAAACAAGCAAGAGCATCAGCAGTTCCTATCCCTCTATTGCAAGTGCATAAGCATCAAAACGGGTTACAATTCCCGGAGTGCCAAGCCAGTGGCATCAACACATCAAAAGAGTAAAAATCCCCAGACAAAGGCTGTCAAAACACCCGGAGAGTAAGAGAGCACAGCCCACCAAAAAGCAACAAAAGCTTACCCCGAGTCCTCCATTAACAGCGGCTAACAGCTAGGAGAAAAAAAGACACGTGGGCTTCTCCAGAAGGCAGCCCCTCTCCTCTTCTCCACCCCTCGTATCTGTTTATTATTGCTCAGTGCTGCCTGCCGTCCTCTCTGTCTGACAAAGCCGCGGTGCATCAATGTGCATAGCAGGAAAACAGGAGTTGAGATCACAAATCTCTGATTTGATCAGCAAACTTTACGTGTGTGCCTGCCTCACCGAGTGAGGGATAATCCTGTGGTGTTGTGCCTGAATGGCTCAGACAGAGCAGCAGCAGACAGAAGAGGTAGAGAATACACAGGGTGGGGGGAGCTGCAGGGCTGAGCCCTGGGAATGCTTTACTTTGGTGTATGAGGTGTTCAGTGATATTTTGATGTAACTGTTAAAGAAAATGCATACAAAGAGAGTGTTTAGGTAACCTTTGACTGATCATGTTAAAATAAGTCTATACAGCAAAAGAGAGATATCTATATGATTGTATCAAAGCATGAAATGGCTATAAAATTACTACTGAAGTTGACCATTGGACAATTTTTTTTTTCCTTCAGATTAAGTTCAAGCACATACTTAAAGCCACGTTTCTTTAGACCAGTATTGGAGCAGCTCTTTAGTGGGACACAAGTCAAGCTTACAAAGCTTAAAAAGTCAAGTTCCACAGCAATGGTGGCAGATCACTTGATCTCTCTGCCAGCCCCCATCAACTGAAACCCTTCAGGACATACAACTGACAATTATACATTATTTAAGCTGCTTTATCCTGATAACAGTTGCTGTGCATCTGCAAGCCTCTTTGCAACCAAACTCAACCCCAGTTCTACATGGTTTAATCATATAAGATAAGATAGATAAGATAGTCATATATTATATATCATAATCGTATATGATTTAATCATTGTTAACATAGATCCTGTTACTCTCAGGTTCTATCAGGTGGTGTTAAGGTCTTAGATCTCTGAGTGGGCCTTGCTTGTTTAGACTGTTCCAGATTCGTATGCATATGGATAAGATTTCAGTGACACCAATGCCATTATCAGATTGTTTATTGATTTCTGATCAGTTTTCTGTTTAAAAGAGAAAAAAAAAGCATCAACCCAACTGTGTTCTTAAGTGAGTCTGTACACAGTGTAGAAACGGGATAAAATGATTCAGGTACGCAAAAGCGCCACTGATGCAACTGACTCTCAATGTCCAACTGTAAGAAACAGCATTGATAAACTTGGAAACATACAATTGTGACGGATTAAACATTTTGAAACCTGTGTCTAACAAACCAGGTTGCAAGGGAAGCATGCAAATACAGGGCACGAAGAGTGAAAGCAAAAGTCAATTGTGTTTTTCTGCTACTCCTACGCTTGTACAGCGAGGCCTTAATCATAAAATGTCCATGTGATCTGCTGTAAAATGGTGATCACAGTGTTAACTGTACTGCTTCACGACCCACACGAAGCCTTCATAGCTTCACAAAGGCTGAGAAGATGATGCAACCTCAAAGTTAGTTTTGATTTCTGAACAACAGGAGGGAGGGAGGGAGGATCAGAAGGAAAAGCTGCAGAAATAGGAAACACCATGCACTTTCAAGATTTAAAACAAACCCTTGAGAAGTAAAAAAAGAAAAAAAAAGCTTGATTTTATTACGGCACAAATTCCTTCACTAGACTGCAGTAAAAGGCAAGTATTGATTATGTCCTGGAAGATTACAATGATACAAAGTGTGTAGGTGACCCTGAGATAGACAGATGTAAGCTGCTGGGAATTTGCATGATGGCCAGAGAGCATTCCTCTGCTACTAACATGGCAGCCATAAAATGTTTAATAATTAACATCAAATTCAGAACAAAAGTTAAGCATATTACTGAACATTAATTATTTTTTTTTGTTTATCAGCTGCTGGGTGGTTACAGCTAGAGACACAAGGCTTGTGTATAAACAGAGTCCCAGCTGCAAAAGACCTGCTTAATTGGTGTTTGCTGTTAATTGGACTGCGCTGTGTTGTTCTGGCACTGGCGGTTGGAAGAGCAGTGTGTTCCCTTTTTCCTGTTTTTTGTTAACTAACAGCAATATTTTAAATGACTTTTGCTTAGTTATTCTTTAGAATAGTCTTACTTAGTTCATTTCTGTTCATGTATGAACTCACAGGTGAACAGTGATCTCAACTGTTCACCTGTTTTATGTGCTAGAAATTATTATCAAAATAGTTTTATACTTTAATGTAGGCAAACAACCCTATATGTCAGACTCTTGAGTTTTCTACAAAATGCTACAAAAATTAAACTTTAGCAAAATATTAGAAACATTGCACCTTGCCTTGTGAAGCCAGTTAGACAAAGATCAAATAATGATGTCCACTATCCACTGTGAAATTTTAATACACTCTAACACACATCCTCTGCCCCTATCAGCTCGTGTACGGTCCACATTATTCAGATTCAACTCTTTATTTCTTTCCCTCAGAACCAACCTGTTCATGCTGCCCTCATCACATTCAAGTCCTATAAATAGAAACACATTCATCAATTATTCACACTGCTGTGTAAATAGTTAGAGGAGATGAACAACCCCACCTCACGTGGAGAAACTCTCTGATCTCACATCACTGTAAAGACAAAACGATCAGTATAACACAGATGCACTCCAACTGGTCCACACATAACATTTACATGCAAATGTATTTTTAAATCTTGAAGAAAGTTGGATTTGAATTCTGAAGTCCTAGTACAAACTGCATCATCCGATCCCTTTACAAACAACATGACTCCAGTTCTGTAAAATACTCTGAATTCAAGGCCGATGTCTCAGCAGAAAACAAAAGTCTGCAAAGAAATAAAATGTGTATGCCTCTTGCCTCCCTTAACAGCTGCTATTATAACAAAATAAGCCATGATGAGAGGCACTTCTCCTGAAGTTTTGCCATTCACAGGTACAAGTATATTAAAAAATTCTTTACTCAGTCAAACAAATGGAGAAAACAGTGTTTATACTGTAGCAAAACAGACTCCAAGTCTAAAGAGTACTAAAAAAATGAACTTCAAATCAATGAGAAAAAGGCTCCTTTGACCTTTGTCCTGTCCTTTGACTGGCAGCTCAAAACTTCTAGGTCTAGTTTTTATGCTCATTTATTCTTGAATTCTACCAAAGTAGATTAAAAAAAAAAAAAATACATAATACAAACAAGCAGTTTTAGCACCACTCCCTTTAAGGCTACCTTTCTTTTAAGACAGTTTTCAGCTGATTGGTGCCCTGGCCCAAACAGAAGATTGGAGCAGTAGGTGGGAGAGCTCCTCTACTCCACCAGACCAGGGTGTCCTACATATCAAGGAATATCCATTCTAAGAATGTTAACTGACACTGACATCACACAGAGTCTCGAGTAGAAGAAAACAATGGTCCAGACCACCTAAAGCCTAAGCATTTAGTTTCATTATTCAAAGTTCAGGAAATAAAGAAAAGAAAAATAGGAGTACATTTCAGTTATGATCAGTAAGATACCGTATATATTCTAATAGTGGCCTGTCTCTTATTGTCTCTGTCTCTAATAAACGCTGGTTTGAAAACGTGTCGCAACAAATAGACGCCGGTCTCCAATAGTAGCCGGGCGACCTTCGACCCGGAAGTCCCTTCCGCGCTGTTGTCGGTCCTCCCGCATCACATCACTCGACCAGCTGTTTCCAATCAGCTGTCATCTACGACCAGGTGGAGCTGGATGCAGCGACCATCAAAGTGGGATTATTACACTGAACTGGAACTGTCGGCTAGCGAACCTGCTAACTGTGATTTTCTGGTCTTTTACTTCCTCTTGAGGAGAGTCGGGCAGAGAGAAGTTTCAGGGAGCACCACTCGTGCACTGGGCTACCACAGACAAGGAGACACTCGGGAGCAAAGGAGGAGCACAATTGGGAACTGCATTATTTGTGAACTGTTGGAATACGTTTTGGAGCACTGTAAGTAAACGCACCTCAGTCTAAAAACTGCACCTGGGTCTTCTTTCCCTCTCACTTCCGTGACAATTCCGTCTGAGAAGGAAATAAGAGCCGGTCTCCAACAACTTTTAAACGCCAGGCCGGCCGAATAATTTTTTGAATAAACGCCGGGGCTACTATTGGAATATATACGGTACAAACAGATTATTAGCAGTTAACGCCCTTCTACACCACCTTCAACATCTAATTGATGAGTAGGAGAAAAAGGTGTTTACTAACTCTAAAGTTACTTATCCACAAAGGAAATATAGCTACATGACTCATGGAGTAGCTGGAAACACCTTATTCGTGCTATTATTCTGTCTATTCCCCTAATTTAATATTGAGATTGTCCATGGTTATATCACTGAGAAGCCACTGTGAATACTTACAGTTGCGTCACAGATCAAAGTCTAGCTACAGGTATTATATAGAAAAAATTGCAGAGCCTTTGTGACTCCAGAGGGTGACTGTGTGGAGTCTGATATACCTGTAGCAGTTGCACAGACGGAGCTTACCAGACATTTCGGCCATAGGCTACATCAGTCAGAAGTGCCGAATAGTAATAAACCTAAACTCAAATTTATGAACAAAATATTGGTATTTGAATTGCATAATGTATGAAGTATGAACAGTTACATTGGTCTTTAATGCTACTACTAAAAAACATGCAAAATAATGCCCATTCAGTCCTTTGAATTAGACGTCATAATTGAAGGGTGGCACAGAATCAGTCATAAAAACCAGGAAACAAAACGCTCAACTGCAATTTCTGATTAAATACGCAGACATTCAGACACATCAGTTCAGATCACAGCGGCTACTAAACCTGGTTTATCCTCTTTGTGGCCTCTCAGTCCTCTAGTGTTCTAGTGTTGCCCCGAGAAATTCTGACAGACTTCAAGAGAACTGACACCTGACACTGAAAGACAGTGTCTGTTTACCTGCAACTCTGACAGATCCTGCAGTCTACCACACCTTTACAAACACACACTGCGAGAGTGAACTTTGACGTATGCCTGAGAAGACACATTACGCCATCAATAATTAGCTGAACGCGAGAGAGGGTGGAGCCTGTCGTTCCTTAAAAGGCACCTTGTAACCAGGCACAACCGATACTGCATATCTAAAGGAAGGCCGACTGATAGAGAGAAGGTAGGAAGAGGCATAAAATTACTCATCACGGGGATTAAGACAGGCAGAAAGGACAAAGGGAGGAGACGGTCACACAGGTGGTCAGATAAAGCCTGATCTGCGGCGCAGAGACAGGGATGAGTCAACATCAGGGTAACATTTCAGCCGCGCTGCATCCACCCAATCAATACAGATTTGCTGATGTGAACGCTGCAGTCTGAGCCACAGCATTTCTTTTAGGATGGTGCATGAAAAAAACTGAACTATAATAACTGCTGCAACACATTTTAGGAAAATCCTAAAAAGCTCTTCTGCTATTTAGTGTGATGCTGTGAATAAGGGGACTCAGAGCAAGCAGGTGTGCTTATGTGCTTTAACAACAGACAGAGCAATGTTAAAACATCAGCCATACACAGCAGTAGATAACAACATGCAGTGACCCCAAAGAAAGCTAACTGCCTAGCCACACAGACAGGTGCTCATCTCCGCTGTACGTGCCATCTGTGCGTCATCTACTCATGCTTCTCCCAGGGGACGATTGCTCTGTTTGACCCCAGCGTTATATCCTATTATTCCACAAAGTAATTTATGACCAGTGTGCTGGCAAATAAAAACTGAAAGGGCAACAGGTCTGGCTTTATGCCCCTGTACAAAAAAACACAATCTTGTAATGCAGTCTTGTTTTCCTGTTGTGATTTGACCAATTCTTTTTTATTATTGTGCTGGGGCATGGACGAGGGCGAGGCACTGGTAAAGCTCTTTTAATGTTTTGGTTTTATTGAGTCATTGAAGACATAAAAGGAGCCTAGTAAAGTCTGGCTAGAATGAAAGACACAGTGCATTTACTTTCATTATAATACCCACGAGCTAGTTCCTCTTTAATGGGTGATGTTGTGACAACAGACAGTGAACAAAACTGTGTGCAACCTTGTGCTTTGAAACGCCATTTAGTGTTCAGAGCTGAGCCACTTTTCTTTCAAAGAATTCAATCAATAATCCAGGGCAAGTTCTGAGGACCTCAGTGCTCTCCGTGCCAGTTTTTTGCAATGAATAATCCTTTTTTTTCATCGTCCACAGCAGAGAGGCGGTGTGAGCTTTTTATTGAAGACCCCTGGTTCAGCTGCTGGGGTTAAAGTGTGAACCACACACACACACACACACACACTGAAGCCTGGACTGAGCAAAGCTGATGCTGGGCAGAAAAATGGAAGTTACTGATTCAGTGCAGCTGCTAAAAGCTATGAGATGCACACACAAAGGCCTCGGCTGTTGATCTCATGAATAAACGTTTCAGGCAGCTAGAAGTGAGAACAACTCAGAGGATACACCATCAGTGAAACAATCAGGTGAGTGCACACTATGCAGGCTGCTGTTCAACCTGCAACTTTGGGGTAGTCAAGTTGGAATATTTTCTAACATGCCCACATGCATACTGCTAGTGGGTGGCATTGTAGATTCTGTTGTATATAAGTTCAGAGCTGCAGTGCACGTATGGTTTATGAACACAATTTGTGTTCTAATGCACACAGTGCAGCGCATTGACATTGTATGACAAGCCAAAGAAACATTTAGGTAGGTTAGAGTTCGTCTAATCAAAATAGTATCCAAAAACAATTCATTACTGTTAAGCTTTCTCTATCATAAAACCCCTTTGACACAGGAAAAACACTGAATTGAGTATTTCTGGGTCTTTCAATAAGCGAGTTTAAGGCTCGTTTTTGGCCTTGGAACATCTGACAGTTTCTTAGCTATTGTTCTGCTTTGATGATTTTACATGATTTTAACTACAACAGGCTTTTTATTATATGTAAATTTGAGTTGGTGTTTGGACAAAACTGCAATTCAGAGGCTTCATCCTGGACTATTTTTTTTTAATGCAAATGTATTTTCTGACATTTTAAGTCATTAAATTAACTGGTGATTTCGAATCCATACAAACACGTATATATTTTCACACACAAACACAGACCCAGTTTTTCACAAACCCAGTCTCTATGGCAACATCAAGCCCTCTTCCTTCCTTCTCATTTGACTCTTAAGCTCTTCACTGATGCTATAAATCTGATGGCTGGAACCTCAGAGGACCGAAGCAAACCTCCAGCCAACAACCTCTAATAGCCTCTTCTTGTTCCCCTAAAGCTGTGAGGTCCTTTTGTAACATAACACCTAGACTAAAGATGCCCCGGAGATATGCACTGATATATTACACTCCAGTAAATAGAGGTATGCACGTCACGTGACGCATATCACATCAACTTATCCAAATGCATTTGCTCAGTGAAGCTCTCACGGATACTCACACAAGCCTGAGTTGCGGTAAACTCCAGCCAAAGAGTGTCTTCTCGGGGAATCGTACTGTGCTTGATGAAATTATTAAATATCAGAGCCATCTGACTGAAAGACTGACTGAAAGAGCCCTAATGGGTAAAAACTATTTGCAAATGAAGTAGAATTTGACGAGAAGCAAGAAAAATACAGATTTTTGTCTTTTTGGCTAATTAATTATGTTTAGAACCATTGAATTTAGGAAAACTTTCAGGGCTCTGAAATTTTCATTAAAACTGCAGCTAAATATTATTTTCTCATTGCCCTTTTAAGTTAAATGTTTAATCTTGGGCTGCATGTACCATATATCTTCCAATAATAGCTGGAATTTATTCAAAAAATTAGTCGGATGGCCCGGCGTTTATAAGAGACCGGCGATTGTTGGAGACCGGCTCTTATTCCCTTCTCAGACAGAATGGTGATGGGTAAACAGAGTTCATTTGGCAGTAAAATACAGTATGTTTGTGACCGTATTTACGGTCACAAACTGTAGGCAACAACAGCAAATGAACATTTCAGGATTTAACGAAATTATCAGTGGAGACGAAACGGCAAAATGACCGGCGCTTAAAGGAGACCGGCTACTATTGGAGACCGGCGTCTATTTGTCGTGACATGTTCTCAAACATGGCGTTTATTAGAAATGGGTGTCAATAAGAGACATGCCACTACTAGCAGATAAACGGTAATTAATATTTTTTTCTACTAACTGTTTGGTCTGTAGTGCTTTAAATCTCTGGGGGGAAGGCTGAGTCAGGTTAACAAAACATACACAAAACACAGAATATATACCTATGAAATCACCCATTTACCTTTAAAATCTCACAAAAGTCAAAAATTCTGAACTGAGAAAAGACAATGTCTGCAATATTTTGCTTCTAACACGTCTGTTTATCAAGCACTTCTAGTTCATGGTAATGAAAGAGCAGCTGAAAAACTGAAGAGAATTTAGAGGCGTTTCAGTAAAACTGTGTGATATGATTGTGGACCAAAGTCCTGTATTTAAAAATTGCTTACATCAGTTTTTATGCATGTCTTCTGTTTTTAAGAAGCTGCTTCAGTTATGTGAAAAAATAACAGAAACTCCACATCACTGTAACGCAACAGTTTTACCAGTTCTGCAAACTGCATTTAACTGGGGAAGATGTTTATTTATTAAATGTTCATAAAAACTTACACAGATTTTTTTTCAGATAACTCTGAAACGTTCACCCTACTTAACCAGACAGCAGTAAAAAACAAACAAACAAGCAAAACTGTACTTTTCAGCAGATTCTTCCTCTACTCTGGTTGAAACCACACTACACAAAAACAACTGCATAACAAACCAACATAACTCATGTACAGGCAAGCTAAGTGAAAACACAAATCATTTAATGTGTCACATCAGCTATACGGAAAGGATGGAGGATGCAAACCTTTAAGGGTTTGCAAAACAGCCCGGCTTTCTCTCATGAGCCCCTGTGAGGATCCTATCTGAGACGCTGATTACCTTCTAGTTCACAGCAGAATCGAAGGCCCTGCTCTCTCAACCGTTTACCCTAAAGTCCTGAGCCACTAAAAATGTATTGAGATAGCTATAAGTGAATCCCTTCCATTCAGCGACGGAAATTATTACCCAGATAGTTTGTCCAGCACACAGCAGTTTTCAAAACATGTAGCAAAAGCCCTCATCTGTTTTGCTAGAGACCAAATACGTAGTTCAGGAAAACTTACATGCACAACCTATTTAATGTTGGGATAATTCTCAGAGCAACTAAGATGAAATTAAAAATTTAATTGCATTTATCCAAAGCCAGACATAGATGGAGGAGCTTAGGATGTCTGAAGTCATATTCTGGGTTACAAAGGCTAAAAGGACACATAGAAAGAAATACTCGAGAATAATTGCTTTCTTCCAATCGTCTAACATCGGCAGGGTGCACCAGATGTGACATGCCAATCTTGGAAAGTACAAATGACAACTGGAAGCAAACTGTTGTGTCTATTCCCACTGGGAATGGCATATCCCTAATTATTCATACAAAAAGCAACGATGGGCTAGGTTTTAGTCTAATTGAGTACTTTAACAGTGACACTTCATCTGTCACCCTTCCGACAAAAATGGAGTGGGGCTGAACCGTCAGCAGCAAATCAAATGAGTGCCACTAATTCGTAAGATAAATTAATCCAAGCTGGCACTCAAATGAAAGCTCTTTAACATGTGTGCACTCAGGCCTCCCTCTTTAAATTTGTGGTCCTCAAACTGTGCGACAGACCCCACGGTTGTGGTGAAGCATCAATTCATGATATATTACACTTGCCGGCAACTTCATTGGATCCCATTTTGCCTACAGAACTGACTTAATTCTTCTTGGTACAGACTCAACAAGGCGGGGGAAGCATTCCTCAGACATTTCTCTCCATATTGAGATGATAGCACACACACAGTTCATGCAGGTTTGTTGGCTGCGAATAGACAGTGAGGATCTTCCATTCCTCCAAATAGCAAAGGTGCTCTATTGGATTAAGATCTGGTGACTGTGGAGGCCATTTGAATGCAGTGAACTCACTGTCAAGTTCAAGAAATCAGTTTGTTGTTCTTATCTGACATCTGTGGCACCTAGTGTGGTCTACTGTTGCAGCCCATCTGCTTCAAAGTTTGATGTGTCGTGCATTCAGACATGCTGTTCTGGTTATACTAAGTGCTCTTCTTTCAGCTTAAAGTAGCCTGGTCATTCTCCTCTAACATACACTGCTCATTAGATACTTCCTTTTTTTTTAACAATAATCTGTAAACCCTACTACAGATGGTTGTGTGAAGAAATGCCGGTATCTACATGCCTAGTAGGACTGAGCTGCTATCATGTCTTCAGTATTTTCTAGATCGTGGCTGAATAAACCTTCCTAATATTCACATAATAAGTTTATAGACAATACAGTTTATTGTTTCCAAAAATTGGGAAATTTCCTTGGTACAACTGCTAGAAGAAAGGAATAAAAAAAGGACTAAATATATATCTTAATAAGAGAAAAGTAATTTCAAATAAAAAAAGAATAAAACAAAAATAAATATAAATAACCCTTTTTAGTGTCGAGAAATTTCGCTTACAACGAAAGATCACATTCCTCCAGGAGTTCATCATTAAAAAAATGACAGCGCCAACTCGCTTGTAGTGTTTTCTCGTGCAAATGATGCCTTTTATGACAGGGCAGTGTTTGTTTAAGCCTTGCTATAGCAGGATGATGAGTTTGATGATGAGAAATGTGCTGCGAAGACTTCTTCATAATAAAACAGCGTAAGGGGCAAAGAATTTCGAATAAGCTCATAGACTCAAAGCAAAGCTCAGTCCAGTGGATGGACAAGACTCTGCTTGGATAATAATTAAGGGTTAATCTGTAAATGTTTATTTGTAAAAGAAAAAAAAAAAGAATCACAGTGTCATCAATTCTCGAGAAGAGTCTCACAAATGCTGTGTTTTGTCCAACTTTGAACTGTCAGACCTCAAACGTTTACAATTATGGAGAAGATAAGACATCGGATCCTCAAACTGGTTAATTAACTGACCAGTTTAACATATAATAAAGGACATCAACCCACATGTACACAGTACGCTTTCTCTAGTGTAGAAGAAGTGTTTTGTACTTAAAACCCGCAGGTAAAAGAAATAAAAAAGTGACTTTAAACTTGAGGAAGTTCAAAATCAAATTATACAAAGTATACTCTCTCAACATCTTTCTGGTAAAGAGCTGCAGGCAACCCCAGTTATCAGTTTAATACACAACTATTCATCCAGACATTAAAGCACACAGTAAATGGAAAATGTAGTGGTATTTACGCAGTGCCTTTCTACTCAATTCAGGCACTTCTCATTCATCCAATCATGCACACATTTATACAGCACTTATATCCTTACAGGATGAACATGTTTATGTAAGTTTTAGTCCTCCTGATAAAATGACAGTCTTTGGAGTTTGCAAGATCAAACTGAGAAGGTGTCTGATAGCTGCCTTCAGAACCGGGGGGCAAATGTTTTCACAGGCTGAAACTGCTCTAGAAGTGTTTATTTTTTAATTGCATATTAAATTGCTGTATGATGCACATTTTAATCTATGGTTCTTACACAGCTATTTCCCTTTAATTCCACATGCAGTCTCCAGCGGTGTGATCTCTCACGGTCTGCCTGTACAGCAGAGCCTATCAAGCATCTGAGTTCAGAACCGTGGACAGAGCTCTCTAACACTTAGAGATGACAGCCTCTGCTCAGAGGGAGGTCAGCAGCCCTGTCTGGCCTGACGTACCACCAGCTGATCTCCAGCGATAAATCAAAGAAATGTGCTGGTCTGGAGGAAGCACGGGCTTTTGCCCAGAGACAAGCTTTTTACTTCAGACGTCCCTCCCTGCCCTCTGCTGCAGCCCGCACAGGCTGCTGCCGGCCGGCTCTCCAGCGCTTCATGCATTTCCTTCACAGAAACTCCTGCTAATGTCTCAGATTGTAGATGTGCAGATCTTTGCTCATTTTTATGTGAATAAGTCTCATGAAGCAGCAGAACAGAGCAGCGGTGTTAATTACAAACTGCGGGTTTTAGGCACAGATAAGGGAGGCAAATAATAATAAATAATACGCAGACTTGTTTTTCTTTTATAAAAATAAACTTTTAAATCTATGGACTTTAATTCAATCTCGTTGGCAATCGTCGCGGTCGCTTGCTGCCTTGTTATCGCCGACACCAGTAATATTTGCTCTGAATTAAGCTACTTCATCACAAAAACCAACCGCAGGTGGCTAGCTGTTGATAGCAGACACACGGTTATGAAAGAAATCAAGAATAACTTACGGATTTATACGAATTGATAATCCAGCTTCCTTTGAGCTCTCAAAATGTAATCATTCCGTTCATCACCCGGGACTGCCTCCTTTCTGTCGCCGGTAAACGCGCTGCTGAAAGGAGCCGCCAGGTGGGGGATGGTGAGAGGGATCAAATCAAGCTTACTGTAACGGAGGGGTTGTTTTCCGGGAAGCTCTTTCAAAATAAAGGACGAATGTTCTTCTTCATCACATTTATTATTATTATTATTATTATTATTATTATTATTATTATTATTATTATTATTATTATTATTATTATTATTATTATTATTGTTATGTTAAGACATGAATTTCCAGGAAACTTTCAAAATATGTATAAGATGAAATCCTTGTATTAGAGAAGCTGAAACCACATGTTTTCTGTTTTTCACTGTTCTAAGAACTACACGTATTTTTGGACAAAAATAAACTTATTTTTATTTATTTTTTGGTTACTTACTCTTATTTGCTTTGCAAACATGACTGCCACAAAATTATCATTCATTTATACCAAGCTTTTTAATGTAACTCAATCAACT
>VURO01045216.1:0-13266 GCA_015108175.1 Pelvicachromis taeniatus | reverse complement strand
GGGGATAAAAAAAAAAAATAAAAAATAATAAAAAAAATATTATAAAATTAAATTTTTTTTTTTAAAAAAAAAAAAAAAAAAAAAAAAAAAAAACAAAAAAAAAAAAACAGGAACCAGTATTTCACAACTTTTGCAGACAAGACATGATCAGCATTGTATGTAACACTTGGGTGTTTAGACGACGAAAAGAAGAAGTGATTGTGAACAACATGTTTTTATCAAAAACTGTAAGTCAACTGTCTGGAACATTTTATGATGTGGAAGCACCGTCTTGGTGATGGATCACGGGGACAAAATGATCACTAGAAATGTAACAATCTGAGGAGCTGCCCCTCAGATTTGCAGGCGTGCATATCTCCTTCCATGGAAGATAATAAAAAGCTTTTGACTCGAGTTCTGGTGAATGAGTGATTTCTTCAGCGGAGACGATAGAATAGAACTGAGTTACAACACTTGGAAAAGCCAAATGTGTTTGGCACAGTCTGATCATCATTCTGGCCGCAAAAGCTGTCAAACAAGACAGGTGTAAAGAAAAAAAAAAAAAAAAAGACAACACAAAACTCTGAATAGAGTGCGTGAAGCAGCTGTTAACGTGAGTAATGAACACAGTTGATGGTGGAAATATGCTGCAGGGTTACTCAGTCAGCCAGACACTAATAACAAGACTGACATGTGGATGGAGCATAAGAGTTCCTACTGCTTTCATACTGGGTGACAGTAAAGAGAACTCCCACTCAAGAGAGAACCTGCCCTTATATGTCATAATGGAAAACTAACCTTTCAGCTCTGTGCAGCATTTGATTTATGTGACAACTTTAACTTAGGAGCAGCCAAGTGGTATCGACTTTCGTGTAAAGATAATGTCCGTCTTATTCAGATGAAGCTGAGGGGGCCACTCACTGAGCGTGTTCATGAGTCCTCCTCCACTCTCCTGGTGGTGGCTGTTGGAGTCGGTGCTGGTGATGATAGGCATGCTGTGGTTGACTGAGGGTGCCACAGAAGTCTGTTCAGTTTCTGAATCGCTGCTGCTGGAGCTGTCGTCACTGCTGGAGGACGACGAGCTGTTAGAGTCCGAGGAGCTGTCACTGCTGCTCATCTGATCCATGACTCGAGCCTCGGCCATCAGTTCTGGGAATGAATGAATGAATGAATGAATGAATGAATGAATGAATGAATGAATGAATGAATGAATAAAAAGACAAGGGTGTTGAAATGATCTTGGTTAACTTTCCAATTTCAAGGTTAGAACACCACCTGCATGTCCGAAGTGTAAAATAAATACAGGGACTCTTTAATACTACCTTTTGCTTTTGTCCACCCCCAGATTGCAGAAATTCGCAAAACAAATATCTCAGAAAATAATTTCATGTTCTAATTTCCTCTGCCAGGGAAAGCATGCTACTTCAATGGATCTCCCATAAAACCCCGAGAAGCTACAGGTTTATTTTGGGTCACATTCAACGTGACTTCATAACTCGTGTGAATATGTCTGCTATTTCTAGAGATGGGAATTGAGAGCTGGTTCCTAGTAGTCCAATTCCTTGAAATCCTTAGTCTGCCTGCATATCGAGCTTTCTTATTGGCTCTTGTACTCTCACTACAATCAGCTGACTTCAGCTCGGAGGAAGAAAATAGTGGCCGAGTCTCCACCATGGATACGGACATTACTTTGATTTTCACAAAAGTATGAAGGCAGGATGGTAAAGTGGAGACTGCTCCAGGACAAAAACAACTGCATCATACTGTTAACACAGCTTCAGCTCTTCTCAAGCACCTGCATAGACAGCATGCTAACGCTAAGCTAGCCAAGAACCCAGAGTGATATTAAGATTCAAGATTCAAAGATGTGGACAGCAGAAATAGCATTTCTCTGTGCAATGAAATTCTTCCTTTGCTGTCCATACACAAATGCCAAGTTAGATAAGAGATTAAGAACAAAGATGAGTGAATGCTGACCCCAGCCCAGCACCGTGATAAAGTGAGCTGTTGATTACGGTGAAGCTGCTCCTGAACTTCCAACAGGTAACAAACTGATGAGCAGTCAGGCTGTAGCCTCCGTTTCTACCTGTTCATGTTTCTATAGCAGAATCACATGTTGCTGTGATGATCGCTTTAAAGTCTCTTTGTGCTGGTTTTCATCTTTGATTTGTGCTGCTGGCTTTGTGTTCATACCTAAAATCTAAGAGAAAGATATGTGGGTCCACCTTGATGTGTGGGGCTGTAGCCTCAGGTTTATATTGTTAATTGGTAATTATGAGACGGTGCGTTTCAGATCATTTTACAGTGTAATATAACGAGTAGTATAACAAATGTCTGTCTCCTGGATGCAATTAGGTAATGTACCGCATCACTTTAAAGAAAAGCCTAATACGTGTAATGTCTGTGATATGCTGCTTAGAGAGGGTGGTGACAATGAGTCAATGAGAAACGATAAGAAATTAAAATCAGTAAGCGATATTAATAATGGAATCGGAATTGTTAAATTCTTATCAATTCGAAACCCTCGACATTTCAGCATCAAGACTTCAAGATATGATGACTAATTTGTCTATGGGAAAAGATGAGTCTTCTTCTGCCGAACCCAAAAAGATTAAACAGATGTAGATGTCATCAGTTACACACAGAGTTTGACTTCATGTTACCTCTCTCAATGTCATCCATTGGGGATGCTGGGGAAGTCTTCTCTTTAGGTGGAGAACTTTTCGTGCTGGCTGGGGTTTTGTTACTGCTGCTGTTATTACTCCTCATCTGCTGACCCAGACGACTGGTCTGCTGCTCCAGCCGAGAATGAATCTTACTGCTACCCTCAGCCCTGAAAATACGCAAGAACAGGCAAACATGCAGGAGCCTGTTACTTTGACAGGACTGTAAAACATGAGTTGTTTCTCTCTGTGGTTACACTGTCATGTTTTTTTTTTGTTTTTTTTTTTAAATGTTATTGTAAATAAAATACCAATTTAATTTGTATGCGCTTCTTTTTAACCCCACCTTGTCTTTTTCACAGCTATGTTGCTGTTGAGTTTTTCCAGTCTGTACTCTCCTGTGTCATGGTTTACAATGAGGATGCACTCTTTCATATAAGGCCTCTTGGATCCCTTGAAGACCGTTACTGGAGCACTGGAACCCTAAAAAGCAAAACAATTGTAATACAGGTATGGCTAGGTTAGGCTAGACGCCACGATGATCTTATCCTAATTTTTCAGAGAATATTTTAACAATTTATCAAACGATCTGTCAAAAATTTAAACCACAAAGTTGAACATTTTGTTGTTTTTCTCTCTCTCTCTCTCACACACACAGAAAGTATTGACAACAGTCGAAATCTATTGTGGATTGAAAACAGTGATCCAAGTTAAAAACATGAGCTCAGTGTCCTCAGCTCTGAAAGGTCTTGAAAAATGAAGATTGCGCCGTGATCCACCTCTGAAATCTACATTTATGTCTTGCAGTGTAAAGCTCTACGGCACCAGACACTAACCTCTAAATTAGGCAAAGTAATAGTGACTTGCTCTCCTTTGCCCACTTCGAGCTCCCCTTCACATGACGTATCAATGGATGCTGGTTTGAAGTCATCTGTGGCAATAAAAAAAACATTTTTATTTTTTTTTAAGCAAGGAAAATCAAGTATTTGTAAAATAACACATACGTGACAAAGGTATATATGTACATTAGCTAGAACAATGTGTGATATGCTCTAATAATGACAGTGACATTGCTGAATTTGTAAACGTAAACCACGGATGAATTTGACAGTGCTGCAGTGGGGTACCGGCACCAGCAGGTGGTAGCATTGTACAGATTTCAGCTGGGCTAACATTAGCTAACATATTGACAACTCAGAACTTAAAAGTCTATGTATATCTCAGAGTTAACTTACTTATAAACTTCAAGAAATACAGTTTTAAAAGCATGTCTCAGCAGTAAGTCGACATAAACGAACTGACGAAGCTGCTAAACTGACTACATATACAAACAGATGTTTTCGGATTTTCAGCTAATGAGCTAACTAGCATGCTAGGGTTAGCGAGCACAAAACCAAACGATTGAAACCCCCACTTACATCGCACTGTGTGATAGGCACTTTTAGGGTGTTTCTCAAACGTTTCTCCCAATTTCAGCACATGTTCTTGATTGTCAAAGTTGGAGTAAGCCGTCCCATTCATTCTGTGACTTTCATGAGCTGGAAACTTTGGGTTTCCGCTGCTCTTTTTTTATCCGATAACCATGGACAACAGCAGAACTTCAGCCAGCTCATTGGCACTTCTAAGCCCCGCCCCTTGATAAGTAATGTTCGTTGTGATTGGTCAAGCGTAGCGTTTACTGATTGGTTCGGCGTCTGTCAATCAAGATTTTGACGACAGAGCAGAATCACCCAGCAATGACTGTAGAAAATGTTATTTCCAAACCTCTGTTGTTTAATCGTCAGTTGTTTAAAATATTCACTAACTTTTCTGTAGTTATTAGTTTTTGTAAGAAAATAATAATACAGTAAATATCTACTCAGGCTATACAGACTGTAAACGAGAATGCTAAATAACTTATGGTAATAATTTAAAATGTATTGCTGTGGTGCTGTAACAGTGGAAAAACAACAACATAAAATGCAGCCCACGTGTAAAGCAAAACATGAATTCATACTGATTCTTTTCAATATGTTAACTTTATAAGATTTGATGTTGTTTTTAACCTGTTTTTCTGTTTAACAAAGTAAATATTTGCATTTCAGCACTTACCCAGTACCTTGTATGCTAAATTAGCAGCATCACTGGAGCTATTAGCTGAATAGCTGAAACAATGTGTCAGAAAGCTCTGGCAATCAGGGATTAATGAACTGTTGCCCTAGCACTTACTGACTGCAGTTTTAACCTCCACCGGCTTCAGTGGGTCTGAGCTCTGTGAACCTTGTGTCAGTGAAAATCTCCTTTTCTGTTCTCTAAACTGTTAATGACTCCTAAGCCTCCTAATTCTTGCCATGCCTGCATTTTTACAAAGGCCATATGCGCAGCTGCCTTCAGACATTAAAGGATCAGCATCTAAGTCAATTGGAATGATTACACCAATGTATTTTCACCAACTGGTCACAGCATGGTTTTTCTGATCCACTCTGGACAACATATATATCCATCGATTCGCAGCCGCCTATCTTTTTTTCAGGGTCGCGGGGGTGCTGGAGCCTATATACATATATATGCATATATATATGCAAGCTGGTGGAGTGGAATAGGAGACAACAACAGAGAGGAAATTGAGCCAGCAGTGGGACTGGATAGTTATCTCTTCAGCGTGGTTACAGTTAGAATATGAAAATTGTAAAATGGTTAATAAAAAAAATTATCATGTTATTGTAGGCAATTTTTTTCAGTTTTATTTATACTTGAAAAGGAACCAAAAATAGATTGCAGAAGTAAAACAGTTCAGTTTCTTTGTATCTCTATCCCATGTGAAAAAGATACCAGCATGAGTCTGTCTCCATGGACGGAGGTAAACAGCAGCTGTCCTCTGGTGATATCAGTTACTGTGGGGGTTGTCCCTGGACTCTGCGAGGTAAGGTTTACTGTTTCCAAGCAACAATCCGCAAGTTCACAATACAGCGGCTGAGCCACAATAGAGAGTTGCTGCAGGTTGTAAGCCAGTGGCAGTGGTGAAAGAGATGACAGCAACACTCTGCAAGGAGGTTGGGGTGGGATGTTAGCTCAACCAAAACTATGTACTATGGCTACAGGCTCGTTGGGTCCATACAATTAAATGTTCAACCGCATAACAGTGCAAAAATAATAAATTAGCAAAGGTTTTATTATTGTGTCAACTAAACAAACCTGACACAGTTACAAGACACTGCAACTTGATGTAAGCCAAATCCAGAAGGCTGTGAATATATCTGCAAACAGCACAGATGAATCTAAGTAACTTTAGCAGACCTTCACATCATCAATAAAGTTCACATGTTACATACATTATTAAATGTGATTACATAATCCGCATTTTGGGAAACTCCTGAAACACATGAAAACTAAGCACAATTAAGCATTCAGGTTTTTTAATGACTTGAAGTGATTATTCTGCAGTAAAGCAAAGGGGACAACCATTCCACTTTTCCCATAGTGCACAGCTCACACAATCATTTTTGAAACTGCAAAGGCAGCAATACAACCTAAATGATCACAGCCACAGCATAAATACAGTCGTGTATATACCTTCAGTCTATATCCTTCGGGTAAAATGCACCTTCGATCACAGCTACAGACTTTTGATATACTCCTTTTGTTTTATGCTGATGTATAATTTGAGACACACGTCTTGTTATCTGTGAACTGCTGCAGTGTGACGGCTTTCTTTGCCTCTCGCTTGCTCTTGTTTGTGTTATACATATTGTGAGGAAGCACTTTTTGCAATATCTTTCTGGATAATATGATTTTGATCTCAATAAAAGCTTTGACTGGGTGGAAAAAAAGAAGGTGAAATAATAACAGTATGCGCTGTAAGAATTGCAAATTAGATATACAGTCATGGAAAAGAAGGTTTTCACAGGATTCTGTGAAAAACTAAGATTAAACCCCATTAATCACTAGCTTGCAGAACCACCTTTAGCAGCAATAACTTGAAGTAATTCCTCTTACGTTGTTGCGGAGGAATTTTGATCCACTCCTCTTTACAAAATTGCTTCAGTTTATTGAGATTTGAGGGCATTTGTTTATGCACCGCTCTCTTACAGCCCTACAACAGCATTTTAGTTGAGTTGAGGTCTGGACATCTTAATTCTTTTCTTTTTCAGTCATTCTATTGTAGATTTGCTGTTGTGCTTGGGATCAATGTCCCGGTTGGACAAGTCTTTAGCTGTTGGAAAGATGGACTCACATTTTGCTACACAGAGGAGCTCATGACTGACTCTGTGACCACGAGGTGCCCAGGTGCTGTGCCTGCAAAACAAGCCCAAACCTTGACATTTCTAAACACAATGCATGACAGTTGCTATGAGGGGTTTATGCTGATAACAAGAATCTCCACTTTAGTCTAGTCTGTCCTTTGTTCCAATAATCTTGTGGTTTCTTCTGATGCAACTTAGCTAACCTAAGCTGTGCTGCCATGTTTGTTCATATTTTCATGGAAGAGGAGAGACACACAGAGACACTGTGACTGTGATGCAATAACTCAGCCAGACTTTTTTGGGGGGGGAGGGGGGGCACCAGCTTTGTACTCAATTAAATTTAATCATCTTGAATTGGTTGCATTATTATTGATCATAATTATTAGCATTATTATTATTATTATTAGTCGAACAGGGTTCGGCTCTCAGTCTCAGATCTGGGCGCTTCTGTTGTCATGTTTTTTGTATGGTTTTCTACTCCGCTGGTTTCATGACTAATGTAACAGAACATTTTATGTAGCATAATGGGGGTTTTTTTTGGGTACAATTTGTTGTTCATTCAGTGTTAGAAATAGAGGTGCCAGCATGTAGCAGACACACATCACACTCAGACCTGATTGGTAGCACACATAATCTGCTCACCCTCTGCCTTCGGAGTTTTGAGGGGGCTGGGGACAGGGGTCAGTGTGGCAGTTTTTTCATCTAGGCCAATCAGAGGCAGAGTGGGAGCTTGTCTTATGGCCAGTGCCACTTTCACTTGCAGTCGTAAATATCAATTTCACAGAACATCCCACCAAAAATGTGCTGTTGATCAATACCAGCTGTCTCTAAACCCGACTTCAACTGTCACTGTACCACATTACATATTACTTAGATGCATTAGCTATTTTGTGATGTTTATTTTTTACTTGTCATCTGCAAACGCCATATATTTGTAACACTCACCAGGTTTGCATACATAAAAAAGTATAAAATAAAATAATAAAAAAAACAGATTGAAAAGAGTCAACTTTTAATTATTATTATTATTATTATTATTATTATTATTATTATTATTATTATTAACATGAAATGCCTCGTTTGTTACTATATAAATTGCATTACTACTACGTAATCATAAAGTTGTAAGGTGAAGCTGGCGTTTTTACGAGCAGCACTTGAAGGCAACACAGTTCCCAAGGAGAAAGCCGCAAAAGCAAGAGGTCGCGTGTCCAGGATCCTTCGATAGAAATCCATCAAAAGAGCACGAGGGAGGTACGAGAGTGAACGAACGGCCGTGTGGCGCGCTGTTCTACGTTAGTGTCGTAATCGATCAGCCTACAGTGAGCCCGGTCTGTGTGCAACCGGCATCAGATTCTTAATTGTGAGGAGCTGCGAGGATTGAACCTGCTCTGTGAATCTGAGCCACCGTACAAAACGGGACGTCTTCTTCTGATGTGATGGAGGGGGACGCGTCCTGGGAGTAACTTTGAGTAAGTAAACAGATTAGACTGTTTTTTGACGTTTGAATTGGAAGAGCGGTAACAGCTGATTGATGCTGGCAGCTGCATCACCAGGCAGTCATGTTCAGAGTCACTGGAGCGATCGCTGCAGTGATTTGTGAGTGCTTTTGGTCTTCAGCTGGTACGACTGACCTGCACATAGCTGCTTGAAGCTTTCTTTCCCCGTAACTATATTTATTATACATGTAGTATGCTTTGTAAGCAACCCAGGATACGGTACCATCTGTTAGGCTGCACTCTCTCACACACACAGGGTTAAATTTTGCATTTCGTGACTCCTACCATAGTTCCACTTTATATATTTTTTTGCTTCTTTTGCTTGTAGAGTGATTAATTCATAATTTATTACTAACAAAACTGCACATCACAACTTCAGAGTTATTGATTTCTCAAATAAACCATCCGGTCATTTTCAAAATTGGTCATAGAAGATAATATATTGACACATTTAAATTCATTTCAATTTAATGAAATTCAGTTTTACTTATATGGCATCAAACCACAACAACAATTGCCTCAAGGTGCTTTATACTGTATAATAATAATACAGATAAAACCCCAGCAATCAGATGACCTACAAACGACAGTGAGAAGGAAAAACACCCTTTTAACAGGAAGAACTCTGGTAGAGCCAGACTCAGGGAGGGTCTGTCATCTCACAAAACACCTACTATGGAAGACAGTGCAGCTATTCCTGTATCTATGATTTAAATAATTGCCTTTTGAAGCTTGGGAGTGAAGTTTCAGCTTCAAGTAAAGTGTATGTAAAAATGGAAATTTAAACACTTCAGCAGCTACATTGATATCTTCAGCAAAGCCAAGATATGAAATTTACTCGTATATAAACAAGTTCTTACATTCCAGGAACATAATAACTAGCAAATATTTGGTATTTTAGCCTTTGTTATTTTAGCCACTTTGTAAAAAAAAAAAAAGACAAATCAGAAGTCTGTAATTATTTTGTTTTTGTAGTGGAAAACTGACTTGCATGTGGTGTGTTGGTTTAACGGCAAACTGGGACAATCTCAGGTGAGGAGAATTATAGCGATGAATATGTTTCGTACCCAAGATGGGAGAGTGTAGAACAACGCAGCTACACAATAGTGATTGTATTTGTCTTCATTATCTGCGTTCTCTCTGTGATGCCATTTAGTAAATGAAATAGGAAAGCAGTGCAGTAATATCTTATTTCCCTTGTGGAATCTGCAGAGTCTCACAGTTTTACCCTCGGGGCTCCTTTTAGTACAGCATTTTTCGGGATGACTGGGCCTCAGCAGTCATCCAATCCATGACTGGAAATACCTCTAGGATTGATGGGAATACTGGCTGAAATCCAGACTGCAATCAGATAATGTTAATGAAACTGTTTTACTCTCGCAGCAGTTTTCTTTGTTTTCTAGGAATAGAAAATACTGTATGAAAGACCGCAGGCTTGCTGTGCATACATATTTTATGAATGTGGACTTAGTAGGAGGTGTGTTTTTTTTTTTTCACCATTACCTGAATTGTTACTGGTGCTTCCTCAAAGGCGTTTCCCACTGGACATGAGTTACTGCACCCTGAAGCCTTTTAGCGTGGTGCTTGCACAGCTTTGGGTATGTTTTTAGACAGAAAGGATTTACTCATTAAGAGGAATCAAATTCTTGGCAAATTGATTTCTTTTGCCAGTAAACCCTCACTATTGCTGTCTCTTCCATTTTCTTTCCCATTTTCTGCGAAGGAATTTAACTGATGCCTTTCGTTGAGTCTCTGCCATCTTAAACGAACCTATCAACCACTTTCACTCTGTAAATCATTGGGTAGGGAGATTACATTTAATTGTAGATGTTTCAGTAGCAGCTTTGCATTGGGGAATTTGAACTTGTGAACTAAAATTTGAAGATTCTGGCTACAGCTCCTAATCTTTCATTCGTAAAAGACTTTACACCCGTCTGATGTTGGCAACAGATGTTAAGCGAATTTAAGATAAACTTGCTCTGCGGGTGTTTATTGCTTGATAGGCTAACGCTCAGCTCTGTGAGAGGTCTGACACTGGAGAGTCTCAAAGATTTTCCTCCTCAGAGTCGGGCTTTATTGCTCCCTATCTGATCTCTGCATGGACTCAGCCGGTGCGGTGATGTGATGAAAGGCCACGCGGTGGACCTGCAGACTCTCACAGCTTCATGCAAGCTACACACACACACACACACACACACACACACACACACACACACACACACACACACACACACACACACACACACACACACACACACACAGAGCATTATAAAATACTGGCTTTGTTTTGGAGAAAGACAGCTTGACTGGACAGAGTTTAATTACCTTCCATTGTTTCAGATCAGGTACTTTTTAAGTCCATTGACTTCCAATTACATTGTTCCTTAGTGATGATCATTAGTGTGGTCATTAAAAGCTTAGTTTTTATGACATGAGCCTTTTCAGTTTTTTGCACAGTATGGAAATAATGACCAGAAAGTTTCACTGAAGTGTTAGTTTCCATATGATTACTGTTTACGATTAGCTTATAATCTTTGTAGAAATGAAGTTTTTTGCCATCCAGTATGTTTTCTTTACATTTGTTTAACAAGGACAGTGCTTGTGAGTGGAGATTAGTTTTTAAAAAAAGATGTTAACATGTCAGATTTTAGGAAAATCTATAGTAGGATACATAAAACTATACAATGTATAAAAAAGGATCATACGGGTATACAGCAAAGTACACATTAACAAAACCCATACAAATTAAAACCAACGCGTCATTCTAAAGATTGCTTTTGAGCGGTCTCTCGTTCAAATTGGCTGTTATGTGCAACATGTGGTGAACAAAATTAATACTGAGGACATGGATCATTGCACTAAACATATATTTAATGTGTCATTTACATGCGCAATAGTTGCATTAAAGCAATATATTGGTATCTTTGGTCCTGCTTTGGTTTCTGACTCACCTGCTGAGGGAAGCTGTGAAAAGCTGTTGAGGTCTCGAAGCCTCGGGTTCACAATCCGTTTTAACTTCTTAAATCAACTTTCTAGCTGAACTGTTCTTCTTTATTTTGACGTTGATTGTGATGTTTTGGTAGTGCACTGGTTATAAGTTAAAGTCAGTGTGCGGATGGGTCTCTGTGTCTAGTCCTCTAATAGCCTGGCAATTTGTCCAAAGTATACCCAGCATCCTGGCCAAGGTTAGATAGGCTTCAGCCACCATGACCTTCACAGTGTAAGCGAGTATAGATAATGAACAGATGATTTACGTTACACCACAGAAATGTCTTATCACCGAGGTGGATTTCTTTTTCAGGGAACAACCCTTCTTATCTTACTACAACACAGAAAAGAGTCCGTATGAACGCACACGAAAACATTTCTGCTTCATTGTTGGCGCCATTTAGAAGGCATTCAGCCTTGATTCAAGAGTGCACACCTGTAAAGAAAACTGAGGAAAATTCCAAAAATATATCTCAAATGATGCACCACAAAAGACTGCCCACATATCAGGGTTGATCAGAATGCATTCATCAGGTCTTTGTTGTTGGTTTGTGGAATTTAAGGCAAAAATGACGATGATAAGGACAACGTGTTGGAGGCAGCCTCAAACCTCATAGAATGAACTCTTCTTTTCCCCCCCGAGAACCTCCTTTGTTCTTGTGTCCTGCCTTCAGGATAAACTATAATGCATCCCCCTGTGTCCTGTTAGAACATCAGTCACAGCTGCATGCTCAGCCACATGAAGGCAGCTTGACTGACAGTGTGAATAAGCATTAATTTTTTCCCCAGTGCTCCCCCCTTTTAGCTATGAACACCACCAACAAAGGCGTTGTGCTTGGATGACAGTCCGGGATCCCCTATCCCAATGATGGGCAACCCCTAATTACCAGTAGAGTAATTAAAAATGTGGCAGCTGTGGCAACAGTCATGTGCTTCTAGTAGGCTATCGAGAAATGCCCGAAGTAAAACAGTTAACAAGCCTCTTAAAGCTGGATGCACGCACCCATAAAATATGGCAGCACACTCTTCCAGTTTTCAATTTTCAAAATCAGAGTGAACTATTCCAGTTGACCAGTTTTGAGTGATGTAGTTCAGGTTGGGTTATACAGAGGTATTAGTTGGGTTTTCTGAGGAAACAGGACGGCTGGATTGAAAATGAAAACAGCTTCATAAGAGGCAGACTGAAGAGCAGGAAGGTTGCTCGATAAAATGCTAATAGAAGTGCTTTGAGTCTATGCACTGTCAAGTCTGACGAAGAAGGGTGGGCTTGTTGGCTTCAAGATCTCTCCAAATAAGCCCACAGAAAGCACAACTCTTACAAGCCCTTGCATGGACAGACACACATTCAGCAGTTTGTTAAAAAAAAAAAAAAACAGAGTACAACTAATGACATTGATAGTTTATCAGTGTCCTTCTCCACAAACATTTACTGAATCTGACCATGAGATTCCCAGCCTTGGGCTTCCAATGTTTTTACTCTAGCATAGTTTACATGTGTGGTATTTTCAGACGATTCCCATTTTTTGCGGTTTTATTCCTCAGTTTCATTTTATTTCATATTCCAATACTGTACTTTAAACTAGTAGTAGATATTTGTTACTTACTTATGCTTTTACAGACAAAACCTAAAACATGTATGTTTAATAGTCAAGATTACATTAAGTGCATCAGTAGTACAATGATGTATAGGTTGTCTCCATGCATGTTCAATCATCCAGGTAAGTAAATCCCAAAAGGTTGATTGTGTTCATCTGGACATAGCGTTTTCAGTGAGAGAAACGTTTCGTCACTCATCCAAGTGACTTCTTCAGTCTCAGCTGACTGCAGGTTTCCCCAACCTTATAAACAGTACATTTGAATAATGACTGAAACTAGCACCACTGAAGGAACAATGGGCTGTGAGCTCAGTTCCTT
>VURO01045214.1:0-13067 GCA_015108175.1 Pelvicachromis taeniatus | reverse complement strand
GTGTTTTTGTTAGAAAACATGCCTACTGAAGCACTCCACGAGGTGATATATGAGGTGATATTTCCTTGTTAAGAGTATAAAAGTTGCTATGTCATACTTTCCTCCAAGGCCTTTTTCAATTCCCCTATCTTTATATAATCGCTGGGCTGGCAACTTAACTATAAGACAACTTAAAGTCTGCAGCTGCTTTAGGCAGTCTTCTAATAGCCATCTTAATATATCGCTTAACCATCAAGCCTGTCTATTACTACTCTTTTCTGAAGAAAAAAAAAAATCAGTAACTGAAGACGAGAGATGATAACCCGTCCTTGTCTTGTTGTGTCAGTTTGTGTGGCCTTGTTCAGGCTTACTGAATATTATAAGTCTATACACACACATGCAGGCACAAACATACACACACTGCCAGGCAACTCTCTTGACAATGAAGTGTTCTAATTAGCGTGGGTAAACAGTGGAGTTGAACAGTGTGCTTGTTTAAAACTAACAGAGCTTCCTCTGTGATTGATTTGTTAGCTCTGTTTGAGAAAAGGTCACTAAGTGGCAAATCCCAATATGTTTAGCAAGTAGAGGGCAAATTGCAGCAGAAAAGCAGCTAGTCAGTCAAATAAATCTGAACAACATATTGTAAATGTGACAACTACAAGTGTATGGTCACAATTGTAATTTGTTTGTAAAACGTTTTTTGATGTGTACGACCTGATTTCATGGTGGTATTGCGCTCTTCATTTAGAGTTATAGAGAATGTAATTGCGTGGCATCGCCACAAGGGGGAGATAGCTGTGGGTGCGATAGGCCATTGCAACGCTTCTGTGCCTCAGACAAGGAAGAGCCTGCAGACCGAACGCAACTCATGTCTCCCGTCTCTGCTTTTCTGTTAAAAAAACAGGTTAGTAGTTCAAGTTTGCTAACTGCAACACACACATAAAGGCAAGAAACCTTTTTCTGTCTTAGTTTAAAGACCGCGAATTTTGTTAGAGAGTACGTTTCACAGATTGAGAAAAAGCTGACCTTACCGCCATTTGTAATGGAAGCCGCGATTCCAGTTCTTAGTTAGCTGGTCTTATTACGGTTTATTTTATGACAAATGCAACTCCTAGACACATCTCTCTTATCCTCACGTTATTAGAAGTTACAGTTGATTAAGATTACTTTTTTTTTTTTTTGAATGATGGTCCAGTCACACTCCATACCAGTTGGTGACGGTAATGCACCATTCAGTTGTTTGCCAACCGCCAATAAAATTTAAAAAGAAGAAGAAGACAGCACGGAGGGACTTCCGGGTCGAAGGTCGCCCGGCTACTATTGGAAACCGGTATCTATTTGTCGTGGCATGTTTTCAAACCGGCGTTTATTAGAAACCGGCATTTAAGAGAGACAGGCTTCTAATAGAAGATCTGTTGTTGCAATCTGTTAAGGTATAAAGAATGTATAATGGTAATATAAGCGGGTTAATTGCAGTGTTAATGGTACTGCACAGAAATGTTATTGATGCTGAACAGCAGTAGAATTTGGTTACAGATTTATTGTAAATAAGGATATTCATATACAATGATTATTTTTTAAGTTTAATCTTGCAAGAAAACAAGGTAATCAAAAGGGTTTAACCTATGGACCTGATTGAATGTGTTTTTGTTGTTAAAGGAGAAAGGTGTGTCTAAATGAAAAGAAAAGAATGCTGTTTAATTCTGTTAATAAAGCAGACGAGGAAGAGCCTTCAGACCGAACGCAACTCATGTCTCCTGTCTCTGCTTTTCTGTTAAAAAACAGTTTAAAAGCAGACCCCATCGAAGACCTGTAACATAAATAACATAACATAGGTCTCCAGTAATGTGTGGTGGAGCATTGATTCCACTCATATGTATACGGTAGGTTTTACATTATGAGAAAACCTCTCTGTTGAGAAAGTAGTCTGGACTAAATCTAAAAAGAGCAGCAGAATATTTAGCCAAAAATGACAGATTATCCAAACTTAAGTGCAAAATATGGCCGCGTTCAGCCTTACAACTGCCTTTAGAAATAACCAGATAGTTACAGATACTGACTACACAGAGAGCATTTTAAGCTCTGTATGTCAATTGTATAATTCAGTCTTTTATGATTATTGAAAGAGACTTTACACCCTAGACGTGGATCGGCAGTTCTGCTCAAAGTTGAAAGAGATTTTCATCCTCAGAAAAGTATTGGTCACCCATAACAACTCTTGCGATCTTTAGTTCTTTGGTTACAGCATTTGCTGCCTGTGCACACTATTTTTTGCTTGAGTAAGTCAGTTGAAATATACTGCTGCAAGTGCTTTGTGGTGTGGAAGCTTCAAACTCTTCAATCACTTTCAAATTCCAACTATTTTTGATGGCATATTCTTCCTTTATCTTTCGACAAACAGAAAATACAATTAAATTTGATGAGTTTGGTTGAGTTAATATTGGGTGACAGTTATTGAGGGAATTGGGTTTAGTGCTGTTTTCTTAATGGCAGGTCACATGTTACATGTTTAACAAGACTAAAATACCTACATGCAAGACATGAATTGTCTGTAATCGTTAATTACCAGCCGAACAGTAATATAACTTTAAAAAGTATGACGCAAACATTTGACTTTATACTGTACACATTTCTAATAGCCCTTTTCCACAAGCACCTACTCTGGTCGGCTCAGCACGGTTTGACTCGGTTTGAATGATTTTCCATTAGGTGGTAGCATCTGGTCACTCAATGAGTCATGAGAGAGTCTCCTTCATGAAATTCATAACCGCCATTTTTGAAACCTGGCAACGAGTTAAATGGCTACACAAAAACACTGTGGTCACCCACTCTGACAAAAAGCTGTACACCGAGCAGCAGGTATACCTCGTGCCATTCCTGCCGCATACAAATGATGTCACAGAACTTTCGGGCACACTGTTTAAGCGACCCTGGGCCACATGGTCACCATGTGTCACCATGATTGTCATACCAGTAGGAATTACACACAGATACTTTACATATACAAAGTCACACAGTTTGATTTGACTGAAACATGCAGGATGCAGGCTGGCTTTGGATATCAAAATGTTGACCACTGAGTATGTGTCAGTATTAACTAATATAACATGAAAAAGAATGCCATTATTTTGCAGAAGATACATTTTTCTGAAATGATATTGAAGCACATAGGTTTCCATTAGAGCAGTAATATTTTGGGCAGGCCCCATTTTCTGGCATATTGACGCCAGGATACTTTTTATTGAGGGGACCAATATGGAGGGAGAAGAAGGGAGTGGGAGGGGCAAAAAAAAGATGGAAAAAAAGAATAAAGACTTAGGAGTGCATGAATCAAAATGAAATGTGTATGTATGTATGTATGTATGTATGTATGTATGTATGTATGTATGTATGTATGTATGTATGTATATATATATATATATATATATATATATAAAAAAAGGAGAATTGAGTAAGAGAGGAGAGGAGAGAGAAATGAATGGTAGGCTAATCCCAAACATGGAACAGATATAAGTACATGACATGAAATATACAGAGCTGTTAAGAGAGGAACACTCTGTATATATGCTCACAATTAGTTACAGCAAGCACTACACACACACTAATTTATTCCCCTACATACGTAGCACCCCCTCACAGAGATGTCTAAACAACCTTATTTTTGTTAATCTCATCCTCTCATGTATACAGGCACAAACATGTTTATAACAGCCCTGCAGCTCTTCCCCGTACGGTTGTAGTAAATCCATTAATTGAGTGTGTGTACTGCTACTTGAAAGTACTGTGCAAGTTCAGGTACTGCACTCAAAACAAAAACGGGCGTTTTATCCTGAGATTATGGACACAAATGCCCACAAATAGTTAAAGAATTCATTCTCCTCTTCAAAACATGAAAATCTTTTATAATCGGTCTGTTTGCATGACACAACAAAATGTTGTTCAGATTGTTTGTGCATGAAAGCAGGAAAGTGAATGAGGGAGACAGATTTCTCAGGGATTACATATCCATAGTGCCATCTAGTGTTTCCTGGAAAAACACACACACAAACACATAAGATTTTAGCTGTGATTATGCACATCATTACTGAGTGATATAAAATAAACTATGCTTAATGGTAGCTTTTTATTTTTTCATTGAAACAAATGTGTGTGTTATGTGATAAAATTCCACTTAAATATAGCTACCGGCAAAGCAGACGAACAGGCAACTATTGGAGAGTAGGTTTGGGAAACAACTGTGATGACTTTAAATAGGCATACTCATCAGCAGTAAGTAACACATTAAAATAAATAATTAACAACACATTACTAAAATTATTAATTACATAATACATTATGATCCAAGTAATGCATCTGTGACATCTGCAATTATGCCCTCTTATTTGATCCGTGTGTAGTCATGATAATTCACACAGATAATGTATTACAGTTTTGTTTAAATATTTAAAACTGTCTGCCTGATTCATCACAAAAGAAGAAAGCAGAATGTAAGTGACATAGTAGTCAATCCTGCTCAGGATCTATCGCAGTTCACGGGTTGTTTGAAGTACAGCAAGAAAGTTATGTTTTCTTGTGATAGGTTGGCTGCACAAACTAATGCGAATTTAAATCCACTGAGAAGTCAGGGATGCTTGTAAACAACCATATCCAGGACAAATTTCACTATAATCTGATGAAAAAGGGTCTTTAGGGCTTTGAAAACTGTGGCTCACGAGGTAGAGCGGGTTGTCTACCAATCAGAAGGTTGGATATTGATTACACGGCCACTCCATACTGCATGTCGATGTATCCTTGGGCAAAATACTGAACCCCAAGTTGCCTCACACATGTGTGTGCGTAAATATTAGATAAGACAATTAGATATTTTAAAAAGTGCTAGTATGGATGTGTGTCTAATTGGATAAATGAGGCTTAAAAAAGTGGTTTGAGTGCTCAGTTAGAACGGAAAAGTGCCTTATAAGTACCAGTTCACCCATCCATCCATCCAACCATCCAATATTCTAGGAGGAGTAACAATTCATGTGAAAATGAAAAATGACACATTTGAGTTTGACCTTGGGTGTGATTTGGATGAAGATCTATGGGATGATCACCTGATCAGTACTTTAGTGTAGCCATTATTATTATGAACTGGTGGGATGGCGGGGCAGATGGACGGACTGATGCTTCACCATCTCATCAGCTCATCAGTCCTTCGGCCAGATGAGCTAAAAATGTTGAGATGCCTCACCAGTAGGTGCAAATTTAAAAGCTTTGTTCAACCTGCCGTAGGTTTCACATGGCAACAGCTGTAGAGGTATTTAGCTGGCCTTTGAGCAATCTCTGACTTGTAATGAATTCAATTCAATTCAATTTTATTTATATAGCGCCAAATCACAACAACAGTCGCCTCAAGGCGCTTTACATTGTAAGGTAGACCCTACAATAATACATACAGAGAAAAACCCAACAATCATATGACCCCCTATGAGCAAACACTTTGGTGACAGTGGGAAGGAAAAACTCCCTTTTAACAGGAAGAAACCTCCAGCAGAACCAGGCTCAGGGAGGGGCAGCCATCTGCTGCGACCGGTTGTGGTGAAAGAAGGAAGACAGAATAAAAGACATGCTGTGGAAGAGAGCCAGAGATTAATAACAGTATGATTGAATGCAGAGAGATCTATTAACACATGGTGAATGAGAAAGGTGACTGAAAAGGAAAAAGGAAAAACTCAATGCATCATGGGCAACCCCCAGCAGCCTAAACCTGTCGCAGCTCAGGGAGGATTCAGGGTCACCTGATCCAGCCCTAACTATATGCTTTAGTGAAAAGGAAATGACAACTACGCAATAATGAATGACTACGGAGTGACTCTATAGTGATTGTCATTTCAAATATGCACAGAAATCACTCACTGTTGCGTCCAAGTAAAACATCATAAGCAACTTTAGACATTACTATGAATTTATTTTCTACACTTATTCAATTTAATTGAACTATTTTCTCTGCATTGCAGGATTTTGTTTTCCAGTTCAATTTTTCAACCCATCAAACTACATTTTGGAGTGATCAATAGCCGTGAATAGTTTTTTTTTCCTCAGAGATACACATACACAAATGTACACAGTAAATGCATTAAAATGCAAACTACTGTGTGCGCTAAACAGAGGCATAATCACCTTACCCATGGCAGCTAAATAAAATAAATAATAGAGAGAAATAAATAAAAATTCTCTATTTTATGGTGTAGTCCCCTGCAGTATTAAAAAGCAGTGCTGTAGGAGCTGCTGTTGCTGGTGAAATTCAATACAGTCTGGCTGGCAGGAGTCATGTCCTGAGAAATCCATTATGAAACAGACCTCTTCTTTAGAGAACAAAGGCCACAGCTTTACATTACTATGCGTGTGTACACACTGTAACAGCAGCAAAGGGCACTGGTATTATGGGGGTGGCACCCCCCCCACCCCCACCCCCCATCTGTCTTCCTATCACTGTTGTTCCTGTTCATCTCCTTCTCCATCTGTTTCATCCCTCTTCTGTCTTGCAGGCTGTATCACTCTTCGGTGACTACCCCAACTCTATTTCCTCATACTGCCAAGTATTTTAGTTTTTGTTTCTGGTTTTAATAATTTCTTATTTAAAGTATGTTGAGCTGAATATATATTGTGTGTAAAATATATGGAAAAAGGTCCGTAAGAGGTAATCAACAGGTAGCCATCCAGTTACAAGCTATAGATAGTAAGTTCACCAGGAATTATTTTAAGTAGACTTATTGTCTAATTTTACATTTATGATAGTACCTTTCATGATTTATTCATTCTAAGCTTTTCATACCATGCACTAGTATACATGCAGGCTTGCAACCTCACGTCACAAATAGTACAAAGCGAACCATCACTCCCACTACTGCTACTACCGCAACCGCAACTACATGACTAATAATAACAATAATAACTATATGGCTGCCCACTTTATGAAGTGGAACCCAAAATGGGTCACATATGTTTGTGGTGTGTCTCTGTATCTCTGAGAGCAAGAGAGACACTACAATTGTTTCTCTAGATAAAAAAAATAAACTCCCATCTGACTTTTTTTTTTGTGTTTGCTGCATGCTCCAAGCCATTTTATGTACTTCCTATCCCCTTCCTTGTGCAGTTTCCTAGAGAATCTTAAAAGAGATTTCAAAAATGCCATTAATTATTAGCATCTCCCTTGTCAGCAAAGTTCAGAGTGAGAGATGGAGAATAGGCCTACTTCTCTGCAAACATAAAAACACTTCCCTAATTCAAGAATTAAAGTAACTCCCCACATCAGAGGATATTTGAAGCTGTCACGGCTAGACACAGAAAAAGAAAGAAATAGAAGAAAACATGCTTCAAAAACAGGCCAGTGAGGAAATGCGTGAAAATATTATCTTAATATTACATCAAATTTTCATATGGAGAGGGAAGCTGTGAAAAACGTCAATAGGCATATAGTAGGAGGCAAATCGGTTTTAATCCACACAAGTTGGTTCATCTTTTTTGCTCTAGGTGATTTTTTTTTTATAAAGTAATAAAGATTCAGTAAATTACAAATACAGCTGGTTAAATGCAATTAATCCCCAACATACCCCTTTCACTTTCACTGCAATATTTAGTCATTAATCAAGACTTATTTTCAACACAAGCATATAAATGCATGTGTGAATGAAATGAGTAAGACAAAAATAGTATCACAAAGAAAAGAAAATGCAATAAATCCTGCAAAAAAGATTCCAACATTAAAAGCGAGACCGAGGGCCGTTGCAACACACTCGATTGCTCGAAGCTAAAACCAGGTAGAGTGAGTACACTTACTCTGCACATGCTTATTAGGATTCTCCCCTTGTACAAAGATGTGCAGAATAACTTCACCGCTGCAAAGAATTTCAAGGTCAAAACTCCAAGAGAAGAAAGCTACTTTTTGGATATACCATATTTTTATTCTGCTGCCTAAAGTTTAGATGACTGTGAAAATTATATCATTAAAAACAAAAATACATCTTTTTGTGCAAAATAGTGTGTTTTATATGTATTAAAACAATAGTCTACATATTGTATCACGCATTATGCCATATAAATAAAAATATTTCACTTCTCTTCCATTTAAAAACCTGTATAAATATGATCTTTGCATGATCTCAGTGTATTGTTCTGTTAAGATCTTGTGATATTTTAACATTAGTTAACAGCCATATGCTGTTATCTATAAAGAAAAATATATAGTAACATGACATTTCAGCAGCACATGTTCTTCAAAGCCAAAGCAAGTAAGAGCTTAAAGGCAGCTTAAAGGTCAATTTTCTTCTTCCATTTAAGCAGTGTGATGTCTACTGAAGGAGATACAAAAGCTACCACATTTTTTATGTGGTGAATAAATTGCAAATATCTTTGAACTACTTAAAACAATCTAATTGTAGCAGAAGGTTGTATGGATACATGTGAAAATGTAATGAAATACTTCATGACAAAAACTGCTATGTTTTAGAAACCGGTCAGGTACTAGGTGCTTATTTGTATTGCTTGCACTTACTACTGTTATTACCATAGATGTGACCTTAGCTAGCTTTACTTTAGACCAGATAATGTAGATTCTTCAAGTATATAATAGCATGACTTATTCACACATAAAAAGAGAAAACTATATGTCAAGGCTTGCAAATGGTATAATTTAAATACAAAAATCTAGTATGAACACTTTGGGACATAGATTAATTATGAAAGACTGATTCATAATTAGAGCCCCACTGTTATAATAGTTAGCCAGATATGCATTAGATATTTGCTGACATAGCAAATATCCAATGCAGCTGGTTTATAAAAACCAGCTGCATTGGTTTTTATAAATGCTGATAAATAAAAAATGAAAAAAATAATGAAAAGATGGGAAAACACCCTGAAAACATGCTAGAAATGTTGACGTTGCATAGTTTTTCCACCACTCTGCAACTTACCTGCTAACAACACGTTTGGAACGCCACAAACACAACCAGCTTAGTCAAGCAAAGTCGGACAGAGTGTAAAAGCGTAATCCATTTTTGTGTTAATAAAACTACACACAGCAAATTTTAGCAAAATTTGTTCATGTTCTTTGTGTTTGAAAGACAAAATATCAGTTGATATGTATTAAGTCACTAAATGTTGATATTGCTCGTAATGTTCCTATATCAGGAGGACTCTGTTCATAATGATCAAGCTTTTAATTTATTTGCCAAAAGTTACTCATTTTGCTCCACAGGGATGTACAGCATAACTTTAAATAGAAAACACATCAGACAAAATAGAAGATTGAGTGAGCAAATCAAAATTTGGGCTTTATAGTTGACGTGGAATGAGCTACTCATCTTTTGCCTCCAGAGCATCTGAAGTTAGGTACCGTTTCTTTCCTCATCTTTAGTTTTAATGTTATTATCAAGCGTTACCTACGGTCAGCTGGTTGAAGCCTTTGAAAAGCTACATAACAAAGGGAATTATCAGTGTGTTTACGCGGGGGAATTCTGCTCTTAAATGTGAGCACTTTTAGTTAATCGCGTTTTCAAAGTTAATTAATGTAGGCAAATTGATTCCTAGCTCCTGGCGTGGTGTCTGGTACAAAATGCTGCTCTTTTGCTAATTACTTTAAAGTAAAGTTAACATGAAAAAAAAAAAAACAAGAAAAAAACATGGTTCAACATGAACAATCAATTCTCTGTCATTAGTGGAGAATTAGTTTTCTTGCATAAGACAAGTTAGATGATGAAACGGGAGAAACAGCTTGCCTGTCTTTATTAAAAGGTATCAAAATCTAACTAGCTTCCAATGCAGTGGAAGGTTTCCTGATGCTTTAAATAACATAACAACACAAACTCTGGTTTTGACACAGCTGTCTTTTTAAAATTTCAGAGTTCATTTTAATTGGCTGATTGATTGGCCAACTGACCGAGCATCTCCATTCTGCCAGAGGTTCAAATGCCGTGTTTTGCTATTTGCTCTGGTTTTCCGCTCTTGGGATGGGACAGCGGTATCAGTGTAAGAGATATAATACTTTTAGATATATATGAGATACAAACTTGTGAATAACTCCCTGGGACCAAATATTAGTCAGCTGCAAACACATTAATGCAGTATGACCACTGGGAAAAGAAATGGAAGATGTCTTTATAAATGGCGCCTCACCAGTGAAGCCTTGTGATTCCATGACAAATGTTTCACCATCACACTGCTTCTGTCCCATGGTTAACATGCAAAGTAGCAAGGATCTAATTACAAGGCAGAAACACTATATGCCACGCTCGATTTGAAGGCACAGAAAAGATCCCTTGGGAAGGACAAGAGAAACTAAGGCTCAATATGCTGTCGACATTGCTTAAAAACGCTGTCATTCTGAGGAGATTAGATTCCCTGTCCAGAATAAGTATTGGCTTGATGCACTATTAGGAGGATTATTTAGTTTCTCTGTCTAAATTCTGTGAGGATCTCCAATGATGTTAAATTTTGTGGATATTACAATATATTGTTGCTGTTGTATGTGAATGTTGGGTTATAACCACATTAGCATATACACACAATGATAAGTAAGTGAATAAATGATATTGCACCTTTGACTGACTTATTAAAAAGTGTGTTATAATTGCAATTTATCCAAGCTATACAAAATAATTGTAACCGTGTTACAGCCAACAATGCCAGGATATGACCAGAATAATGAGGCAATCACATAAGTACAAACCTGTCAGTTGTTGATGTGAAGTTCATTAAAACAGAGTAAAAAGCATCTTAGATCTGCTTAGACATCCTTCCTTTGAAAAAAAGAAAAGAAAAAAAGAAGAAATCAGTTCAAAGTACTCGGAGCAATGTTTGGGAAAAAAAAATCCAAACCTTTTCTTCTCATTGCCTGCAGCGGAGAGAAGAACGGGATTCTATAAAATCTACTGGGATATCAAAGAATATCACAAAGAAAATAGCCTTTAACCAATCCACTTGGGTCTCTTAACTCAAAAGTGAATGCGTTAAGGGTGCGATTATGAAGTCACACAGGCAGCGGTGCTGTGATAAAAATTTTTACATAAAGCCGCTAGTTCATTATCTCGACCCATTCAAACACAATCAGCAGCACTATGGTTTCACATCTCAGCACATATGAAAGACTGACAACACCCAGGACCCATTCAATATGTTTCACAGCATTTCTGTGATAACCAAACAGATAAACTGGCAGAATTTAAACATATGTGTGTGTGTGTGTGTGTGCTTGTGTGTGTTTTCAATCTTAGATCACAGCCTAAACAGCCGCAGAATGCTGGGGGTTGTGGTGGAGATGTGTTGGGGAGAATGGGCTTCCGGCCTATTCCCAGGAATCTCAGATTGTGTGGGTTATGTGAGTTTGCTTTTGTCTGGGTTTTCTAAGGATAGGTTTCCTCTCTCTTCAGCTGAGGAATTCAACCACAGGATCTGAAAAAGCCATGATGTAACCGTAAGTCTTTATTTTCTGTGTGAAAAACCTAGTGGTGATGGTGGAAAAGGGCAATGATGCTTGTCGATTCTCTGAATAGAGGAGGACAGATGAAAAAGCCTGTTTATTTGATACTAGCTGACTTGACAACAATATCGGAGCGACAGGGAAAGCGCCAGAGCCTCCAGAAACATTTTTTTAAGTACATTGTTCTTAAATGATCAGAGTTCTAAAGTTTCTTGAGTTTTATATCCAGTATTGTGCAATAAACTTTTGTACATCTACACTTTTCATCGACTTCACTGTAGCTTTTTTTGTTAAAAAGGTCAACGCCTCAATTTCAGGACCAGAGCTTCTTAAAATAAATGTGATAAGCTGAGTATTACAGCCCTTCAGTACGATTGAGTTTTATGGAGTTACTGTATCTGACTTATGATCATATGATCCTGTGGCTCACATATACGGCCTTCAGCACTTTAAAGTGTGTCTTACAGTGTATTAGATTGTGTTGTAAGCATCAATGCCAACAGATATCTAGTGGCCGTACCAATAGTAGAAATACAGGATTCTCAATATCCAATTTGATGCCACGGTAAAAAGAAACCAAAAGAACCCCAACGATATTACCCCACATACTTTAACCTGAACTCCTTTATTAAAAGTTATTTTAAAATCACTGACATGGTGGTGGCTGACTGTTGGTGTAAAATGTTAACATTATATTTTGTTGACGGGACAGATTCTGAAATGTGAGGATGCTTGCTGAATAATTTACATTACTACTATGTGGTATGATATTAGCTAAAATACATTAGCTTAAGCATTTACATAACATTAGTCACTTTAAACACTTTTACTGATGGAGCATAGTTGATTTCACTATGGCAGTGACAGCTGTATTAAGAGAAATGATGCGTATTTCAGGATAACAACACAAAGTATTTCCATTATCCACTCTTACTGCCATTTTTAATCAACAAGCTGGGATGGAGGTATCGCAGCACCTTCACTAGTTACGTTTTTTTCTTTTGCTTGTGACTCACTGCATTTATTCATTTTTTTTTTATGACAAACTTTGTGGGAAGAAAATGGCAAAATCAGAGTCTCCATTTAGAAGTACAAGAGACTGGCAACTCATCCGAGGTGTACCCTACCCTTTGCCATGTGACAGATGGGATAGGCTCCAGCCTCCCTCCATGAACCCGAACTGGTACTTTAAAAAAAATGAATGGGTGGGTGCAACTATAACCATGCAAGTTTAAGTATTTGCTTAATTGGTGTGCAGACTACACAAATTTCAAGTTTTTCGCTATAATTATTGCTCATTATTCTACAAAACCATACAACACAAGCCACTACTTTGTTAATATAAATTTAAAACGCAGGTTGATTAGAGCCACTCTCTGGTTATTCAGATGTGTGTAAGTTAAAATGTGACCGACTTTTCACTTTGTTGTTCTGTCAGCAGAACAACAAAGTGACCTTCACGGAGGGAAGGTAGCGTTCCCTCCGTGGATCGCTACCTTATTGTGGTGGAGGGGTTTGTGTGTCCCAGGGATCCCAGGGGCTATGTTGTCGGGGGGCTATTTGCCCCCTGGTAGGGTCTCCCATGGCAAATTGGTCCTGGGTGAGGGACCAGACAAAGAGCGATCCA
>VURO01045211.1:8222-19899 GCA_015108175.1 Pelvicachromis taeniatus | reverse complement strand
ATTGCACAAATGGAAGAATGCAGTCCTACATATTTGTTTAATATGTGCATTGAAGGACATATCCTGGTCAAAAATGACTCCAAGGTTTCTCACAGTGTTACTGGAGGCCAAGGTAATGCCATCCAGAGTAAGAATCTGGTTAGATACCATATTTCTAAGATTTCCACGGCCGAGTACAATAACCTCAGTTTTATCTGAGTTAAGGAGCAGAAAGTTAGAGGACATCCAGATCTTTATGTCTTTAAGACATTCCTGCAGTTTAACTAACTGGTGTGTGTTATCTGGCTTCATGAAGGGTCAAAAGGGGAATTTAGAAGTTTGACTTTTTGAATGCAGGATATTTTATTAAAGCATTTTAGCAAGAGCAAAGCAAAAGCTAAATCAAATAATAATAATCACATAATCAAATCACTTGAATTATACTTATCTAATTAACGTACTCTGAGCTGATGCTGGTTTCTAATCTTCTGATTTTGAGAAGAGAGAGGTTAGAGGACAGAATGGCACATCCAGGCCTGAAGATGCACTTATATCTAGGTCGTGTCGATGTGCTCCATCACATGAATATAGTTTCCATCCATCCATCCATCCATCCATCCATCCATCCATCCATCCATCCATCCATACGTCTTCTTTTGCTTATCCGGGGCCGGGTTGTGGGGGCAGCAGCCCAAGCAGAGAAGCCCAGACCTCCCTCTCCCCAGCCACCTCGCCCAGGAGGCGCCCAGGAGGCATCCTTGTCAGATGCTGGAACCACCTCAACTGGCTCCTTTCAACGTCAAGGAGCAGCGGCTCTACTCTGAGCCTCTCCTGGATGGCCAAACATCTCACCCTCTCTCTGAGGGAGAGTCCAGCCACCCTTCGGAGGAAGCCCATTTCCGCTGCTTGTACCCGCGAGCTCGTTCTTTCGGTCACTACCCACAGCTCGTGACCATAGGTGAGGGTAGGGACGCAGTTTCCTTTATGTCTCATTCACTTTGCATGCTGTTTTACTTCACTTCATGATTTATCGTTAGCCCAATCTCAAACAAATATCACAACTCTTTATGATTGAGAGCTTGCTGACGAGCTGCATTACAGTTTGGTATGGAAGCTGCTCTGCTAACAGCTGCAAATCTCTACAGAGGGTGGTGAAGGCAGCAGAGTGCATCACTGGCACGAGGCTTCCTGCCATTCAGGACATTTACCTACAACGATGCCGTCGCAAAGCACACAGCATCATCAAGGACCACAGCCACCCAGCACATAAGCTCTTCTCCCTGTTACCATCTGGAAGACGGTACAGGAGTCTGCCTGCTCGACCACAAGACTTAAAAACAGTCTATATGACACCTCAACCACAACACTCAAACACACACAACACACTCGGTACCGTGCAGTTTTGCAAAGACTCTACAATCTGCACTATTCACTACACTTAGAGGCATTTATATTAAGGATAAAATGTGCAATACTGTTCAGTCTGTCCTGCTGCTCATTCCTGCCACTGTGCAATATCCCCCCCCGTCACATTCTTATTTAAGTTGCTCTTTTCTATTTATTCTGCTGAGTGACTGTCTTCTGCTCGTCAAGTACATTTCATTGCAATGTTGACCCTGTGCTAACTTGCATATGACAAATAAAACTGAAAAAAACTGATTCAGACATGATTTCTTTTTAACTCAATTACATAAGAATACTTTTTCTCACTTGTTCACTTCATGACTCCGTTTGTCAATCACAATATATTCAATATAATTTCATTTTTTTAATGATAAATGTCAGAGTCAGAGATTCTCTGAGATTAGTGTCTCCTGAGTGTCTCACTCACTCCCCCCTCCCATCCTTCTTGCAAACAGGCGATCTGAGTCCAAGGTCATCTTTAGCACAAGCCAGCCACTCCATACCTAATCTCAGTGAGAGGCCTGTTATTGGAATCACTTCATTAATCAGATCTTATTTTTTATATTGGTTAAACTTATACTTGATTATATTCTGATTAGTATCGAGTATGACATATGACTGTGATATATAACTATCAGCCAAATAACATATAAATTATGATTCTGTGTTTATCAATTACAACATACTTAGTATAATTTCTCTTATTTAAAACCATGCGTGATGATGATCTTATCTTCCACATTCCTGCAGCCAGTCTCACACACACAAGCTGTGTCCCAAAACCTCGGACGCAGCTGACGTGAGCCGTAGCCGACGTGGTCCACGTCGGCCGGGTCCCATATAGACCGAGAAGGCCGGAAGTGAGAGGCTTGTGAAATGGGACGGTCTAGCCTTCAGATTAGCATCACCAGCTGTTCCCGCCCTTCCCGCTTCCACGTCCTCGGTTTTACCGTCTCCGTTGCTGCCGCCGGTGGTGGAAACTGGAATTGGCTGGGCCGCGCTATAAATTCTGGGTTATGGTGGGTTACGTAGGATACACCAGACCCATCCTACAAATTCGGGGAAACGTCGGCCGCATCTGTCGGCCGCATTTACAGCCTACGAGTTGGGACAGCCTACGTCGCGTCGCTGTGACGTAATCGGCCTACAAATGCGGCCCACGTCGGCTGCGTCCGAGGTTTTGGGACACAGCCAAGGTCAAAGGTGACTCACACCAGGACACACAAATCCAGACATTGGGGTTATTCTCATTGCTCAACCTTAATTTCTCATTCTTTATACTAATTTGATTTATGCTTGTTTATATTTGACTTGATTACTAAGCACATATGGAAAAACTCTGTTGAATTTAGGTTGAATTTAAAGTAATTTTATTTTACTTCTGGATGGAGATGAAACGGGGGATCTCAGTCTCTTTGGCACTTGTTTCCAACACATTCAGGATGCTGTGTAAAATACAAAAACAAAACAGAATCTGATCATATGTATTTAACAATTTAAACAATTTAACCCATTCATTACATATTAACATTTTTAAATGTTATTATTTTTGGAAAACTCTATCCTCATTTTGAATTTGATGCTAGCAGGATGTTTCAAAAACACTGGGACAGGAAAAAACAGCAGTACTGGTTCTGGCTCCAGGTGGAGCATTTACCTACCATATATCTTCCAATTGTAGCCCAGGCATTTATTCAAAGAAATTATCCGGAGTTTATAAGAGACTGGCGGTTATTGGAGACCGGCTCTTATTCCCTTCTCAGACAGAATTGTCGCGGAAGTGAGAGGGAAAGAGGACCCAGACGCGGTTTTTAGACTGAGGTGAAAAGACAGTGTGTTTACTTTCAGTGCTCCAAAACGTATTCCAACAGTTCACAAATAATGCAGTTCCCAATTGTGCTCCTCCTTTCCTCCCGAGTGTCTCCTTGTCTGTGGTAGCCCAGTGCACGAATGGTGCTCCCCAAAACTTCTCTCCCCCGACTCTCCTCAAGAGAAAGTAAAAGACCAGAAAATCACAGTTAGCAGGTTCGCTAGTGTTACGGCCCTAGCAGGGCCTCCTCCTGCTGTTGCTCTTGTGTGGGTGTGTCCTGCTATAGCTCCTGCCTTAGGTGCCACTCTTTTTTGTACACCTGACTTCCATCAGCAATTAGATATACTTAAGGCCAGAGACAGGTGGGCTCCAGAGGGAGGGCCAGAGAGAGAGAGAGATCCTTGTTGATGGTTAGCCGACAGTTCCAGTTCAGCGTAATAATCCCTCTTCGAGCTGCATCCATCTTAAACGCAGCTGGTCGTAGATGACTGCTGATTGGAAACAGCTGGCCGAGTGATGAGACGTAGGAGGACTGACGACAGCGCAGAGGGTTTTTTTTTTTTTTTTTTGAGCGATATTCCAGTCACACTCCATACCAGTTAGTGGTGGTAATGCACCATTCAGTTGTTTGCAAACCGCCAATAAAATTTAAAAAGGAGAAGAAGAAGACAGCGCGGAGGGACTTCCGGGTCCAAGGTCGCCCGGCTACTATTGTAGACCTGCGTCTATTTGTCGTGACATGTTTTTAAACCAGCTGTTATTAGAAACCGGCGTTTAAAAGAGACCGGTGGTTATTGGAAGATATACGGTAATAACTGATTTAATTAGCAACACCGGTGTCACATGTCTTGATTTAAGCTAAATAATCCAGGTGTGGAAATCCCTGATTTGGGTCACCCAGACACAACATTTTGTGTGGGCGAAACTTTTCATTACTCATCCATTGCTCAGTCAGATGAGGTTGCTTGAACGTTTCCCCCACTGAAAATGTTGCTTCCACATGAACTGAATCAACTTTCCGGGACTTTACTAACGTGAACTAGTATAAAAGTCTTTTTGAACTAAAGGTGGGGAGGTCTTTGTAAAACTCCATATGAACAGATGTCAGTATCAGAATAACTTATTCCTCCATCTAGCTATTTTCTCCTGCTTATATATTTTGGGGTCATGGGGGAACTGGAGCCAATCCCAGCTGTCATAGGGGGAGATTCACCACATGCATATTTTTGGATTGTGGAAAGAAGCGGGAGTACCTGGAGAGAACCCACACAGATGCAGGGAGAGCACGCAGAAAGGAACCACAGCACCTTCTTGCTGCGAGACGACAGTGCTGACATGCCCGAACATGCCAAATTCATGTTGTGCTGTGTACAATTTGATCAGGGACACCAGCATTTAAAATAGACACAAAACTCTGGTGGATATAATCCCATGAGCTCAGGAACACTTCTTGAAAGTGTTAGCTGCCACTGTGCACTGCAGAGGCAACAAGACAACCATCAAAAAAAGTTGCAGCAACTGACAATTTTCTTTTTCTCCTTGACCCTCCTGACTACTTTTTCCATCGTTTTTCTTTTGCTAGTGTCCATGTCAGTGGTGTTAGCAACAAGACAGTAAATGTAGCCAATTCAGGTTGCAGGAAATTATTTCCATCTTAAAGGAAACAAGGAAAGAAAAGAGCAGGAAAGTGCATGCTGACTGCCTGCTCTGGGTCAAAGCTCATTTAAGCTGGATTGATGCCAGTGGTCTTGAAAGCTTGAAAAGAAGTAAACTGGTGGGGGGCTGTGTTCTTTGGAGGAGGTCCTGAGGGTCATTAACCTGCTATTGACCAAGGCAGGTGTCACAAGAGCCAAGGTGTTTAAAAAAAAGGTGTGGGTCATTCCTGTCACTGGACTGACAGCTGAAACCTCTGTGAGACCTTGCCCCACCCCATTATCACATGAGCTATTGAGGTCATCTGAGGCGAGACGTGAGTGGGGGTTGAAGCACCTGGGAATGGATCTCAAGACTGCACTGTCCTTGAAAGTGCGTTTTTTCTCCTTTCAATGCAGGTCAACAAGCGAGTCTTGTTGTGTTGAGGTCTATTGACTGTGTTGTGCCATGAGTTTGTGGCGTGGCTCTTTGACTTCTTCTATGTAGACGTCCAAGCACTCCTCACTGCACTGCACAGCATGTCGTTTAGCTTGTGTTTAAAAGTTTTGTTCTCAAGATGACTCAGATTTTGTCTGAGTGACCTGGTTTTTGCAACTCTCGAGTACTGTGACCTACATGTTGAAAAACCTACACAGACAGCGAAAAACTGCCCTCTGGTCTGCCTTATCAAAAATCTGAGATGATTTCTAAAAGGCCAGGCTAGAGGGTCTCCCTATATTATCACAATACATAATTGCCTCATCAGTTCTGAGGGTTGTAAAGAGATTAGGAGATGCTTTTTTCTTTTTCTTTTTCAATTTTAGAGCAGTGTTTTTTGTTTTCTTCTTTACTTGACTTCACTGACACGAGCTGTCACACCACAAAAGAGGTTTTGTCTACCTCTTAAATGTAACTTTAAAAAAAAAGACTGTCAGCAGTTTTATTACTGACTGAAATGTTGGGAAAAAGACATCATTCTGCTCTGCTCTCTTGTCTTCAACTTGAGCTAAACATACTCCAAACAGTGTAAGGTCAGCTGATCAGTTGCTTCTGGTTGTTCCTAGAAGCAGACTGAAACACAGAGGAGACCTGGCCTTTGCAGTTACCTTAACTTTGAAACAGTCTGCCTTTTCAAACTTGGACCTCTACAACACTCAACATTTTTAAGAACTGTCTGAAGACACATGTTTACTCGCTAGCTTGTGATTGAGTTATTTTTGGTTGTGTGTCTTGTCTTTTATATATATATTATTTTTATTTTTCACTTTGGTCAACCTGTGTTGTTTTTAAATTTGCTTACTTGACTTCTGTCCTATTCGATTCTTTTGTATACTATTCTAGTCTATCCTACAGACTTTTCTCCATTTTGCAGCTGTTTTTCCCTTTTTTTCATTTGTGCGCCTGAACGCACCGCTGTGCGCGCTCCTGTGGGCTATCTGCGCGTCCCAGTCATGTGACAACACATCACCACGCCTGCGCAAAAAAATACAAGATGGCGGAGAGTGCGGAACTGAAGGTAAGGCGCAGCCTGAAATCATTATAAATTTACTCGGTTGCGAAGCGATCGATTGTTGAGTCACACAGTTCTTCAGGGGTTTAAGTCTCGGGGGTCAGAGATCCTGTCAGATTTGGTGTTTATTGGGCAAAAACTGCCGGAACTTTATTGAACCCGCGAGCGCCAAAGCTCGCACGAGCATGTTTATGTTGATATTGAGACGCGCTGGTTTGGCTGAACGGACCGTTTTCTTCGGCACACCAGCTGCTGGCAGGGCGGCATTCACTTCACAACCATCCTCTGGCTCCTCTTTAAACCTGAAGGAGACGGCTCTCCTCCTCGCGCCAGGGGCAGCTGTCTCCGTGCCGCCTCTCGGCTCGTAATTTCGGATAAAATAACGTCGGTTTGAGGGCTTTGACGTGCCGACAGCCTCCAGACTGTCAGTGTGTGTGGACTTGACAGCGGCGGCACGCCTGTTGGTTCACGTTCGAAATGGGTCCCGTCCGGATTAATGAGCGCTTATTAATAATTAGAAACTGTCGTGCGTGGTGTCCGGGCAGAGGCCGAGTGTGGCCGCGGGCGGAGTAACACTATCCCGCCTGCTCACTAATACCAGCGACTCCTCCGTACCTGTTGATACACGCACAATAAGACGCACCGCTTCGTGTAACGGTGCTCCGGCAGCTGGTTGCCCGTTATATCAGCACCGTGTGCCGCTTCCTCACCAGGACACCCGACCGCGCACCTTGTGCGCCGTGTTGCCTTGGCAGCTTGGCAGAGCCCAGTTTGAATATATCTAACCGTTATTGATCAGAGTCTTGGGCTATTTTTAGATCCCTCCCGCCTCCGGTGTGTTTCCACTGCCTGTCCGGGATCTGTGGATCTATACATGCTCCTTTGTGCCAGCTGCTGCGCAGCTGCACTCACTGTAATGAGCAGGTTTGTAGATGCATCCTCTGCCTATATTGAAAATACACATGCGGGCTTATTGTATAGCTTTGTGGTTCATATTTCATATATTTGTGAACGTGTGTGTGTGTGTGCGCGCAGTTCTTTTGAGACACATGTTCTCTCCACATTTTTATTTTCTTAAGTGCTTGCAGTAGGGCAGCAGCTGCTGTTTATTTTCATTGTCATTTAATCAGCAAATAGTTTTCTAGATCTCCCAGTGGGAAAGAGTGCGAAATCCTACTCCAAGAAATCACCTGCAAACAGACTGTGGAAATCATATAGAGCCAGTCAGTGAGCTGAGCAGCTTTTTTCTTCTTCTTTAGATTACATTTCAGCTCATAAACATGGCTTTGCCCCTCCGTGTGACTGTTTTGTATTGTACTTCAAATAAAACCTGAGCTCTAGCACGATGTGATGAGCGAGTTTAGCATCATGTTTGGAACGGGATAACACATTTGTGCGATGCTGCACCTGCTGGTGTGTACGAAAAGAATGGTGAAGATTTCTTGCATCGATCGCTGCTGACTGTTCAGTAATGATGAAATGCTGATGAAACTTCACACCGCGTATTTATAGATTTGCAGCATCATACAGGAGACACAAAAGGTGCTGAGGAGGATCTGAGAAAAGTGATTTACTGGTTACAGATTCCGCTCTTTGAAAGTGTTAACCTTGTGGTGGTCAAACACTTCCGATTTCCCATGGATGCTGTCAGATCAGTGACAACCCAGCTGATCTGTGGTGGTCAGAAATTAAATTAAAATGGGGGGGAGGGGGTTATGCAGCAATGGTGCTTAAAAAGAAAAACCTACACTTTTTGTAGGGTTTTTTGCCCCTTCTTGAACTGTATGGTTGCATTTTGTCCAAAGTGAGCGTGTGTTTCTAGATCTCTGCCTAAACAAGCAAGGCCGTGAACTTGTTTGAAATGCTTGACCTGAGTTCAGTGAAACAGCCCAGTGAGCTGTTACACCAAACCTCTTCTGTGAAAGCAAGCGTTTGATCACTCTGAGGGGCTTTAATTGCACCTTTCTTAGAGCATGCCGAGGTGAGAGTGAATCATTCTAGTGCACATTCCCGAGTGCATTCCTCATGAAGCATTTTAATCAAATGTCTCGCGACCAAAGAGTTTTCCAAAAGATGCAACTTCCTGCTGAGCAGCGCAGACTGCAGTTTTGGAATTTGCCATTAATCCGGAAAACAAAGTGAAGCCCTAATATCGCATCTCAGACCTGTGGTGACTTTATAACAGCTGCATTAATGCTGTAAGCACCCATCAGAAGTGTATGCAGTAAAGGCAGAAATTGGGCAAAAGTGAAAACAAAAATAATAATAAAGCAGCCACCTCTGCTCCTGGAGCTCCCACACAGCTCTCCGCAGAGCGTGGGCATGCATCATAGACCTGTAATTGGCCAACAAAGCCCAGAGGAGGTGCAGGTTCAGCTTCTTTTCAGGAATTACAGTTTGCTGAAAGGTTACGGAGCCAAAAATCATACCCTACCCCTGCTTTAAACAAGTGACATAGACACTGAAAAACACCTCACAAGAAGGGTGTGAAAATAGAGTCAGCTCACAGTTGGGGATGATTCACAGTTCACCCATGATAATTTTAACACAGCTAAAAATAAAACTAAACTAATTTTATCTTTAATTATGTCTTTATTTATTTTTCTGTTTAGGCCAAGTCGCAATCCAGATTTGATCACGCTTCAAATCTTTAGTTGAAAAGTTGCACAGGGCAAATCGGCTGCTTTTCTAACTGACAGGCATCTATGTTTTTTTTAATTAAGCATTTATGCTTTTCAGCACTTTAAGGCTTCACTTAAACTCCCATTTTTGCCTGACGATGTGCTGTGTTGTATTTTATGTTTCAGTGAGGGACTTTTAGTGCTTTATCTCAGGACGTTCCAGTCGCTCACGGGACTGTGAGCCGATCAGATGAGCTCCAGGACATCACCGGCTCTTTCACACCTGAGTTTTTTAATTTAAGTGTTATCTTAACAAATGACTGTCTCTTCTCTGTTCTTATACACCACGTTGTGGTTTTGTCACTTTGGGTGGCACCAGATAGCTGAGATGTTGCGGACTAGGTTGGCTGTTCCTACTTCTGAGCTTTTTCGTGCAAGTGTGGAACTGTCACAGTGTGTGTGAAGGAAGCAAATGGCATTAATGAAAAGGAAAGCGTGTTAAAATCGGTGCTCTGGCAATCTTTAAGCACAGCTCTCTGCTGTGTGACAAGTACTGGTGCAGCAAATGGTTTTTCACCATCATTCGAGCACCAAATGTGAACTTTCTGATGTTTAAAATAACAATCTGGTTGATAGCCAGTGCTCTAACAGTGTTTGTGGTTATTTATTGTCTTTTTTTTTAATGCCAGGGAGACAAATATTCATTATTAATGAATAACGGTCACAGTCTCTTTGAATGAGGACAAATTGAGCTGGTTCACAAAAGAAGGGAAATAATCAGATTCTTTTATGAGGGAACTTGAAAAAGAAAGTAATTGGCTTTTTTTTTTTTTTTTCCTGTGAAAAAAATGAACAAAAAAAAAGGATTAAAAGTTTTAAATTTATTTCTAAATGAGTCATTGGTTATTTTTCCTCCTTAATGAGGTAGTGGATCGAGCTGTAACGACGGCGGCAGTTTGGACGCGTCTGCTGGATTGTTTTGAATGTCAGAAAATAATGAAAAATATCTATTGCAGTGTTCCTAAATGTCAAGGTGACTTCTTCAGATTGCTGGCAAGCAGTCGAAAACCCACTCAGATTCAGCGTGCTGAAGAAACGCATTTGTTTTGGGTTGCTCTGAGAAAAATGAAACCCAGAACTGTCATTTTAGTTCTGCTACACACCTGTGAGCCACTATATCACAACCAATCTACAGATGAAGTGCACGTTACCGTTCTCATGCACATGCAGTGAGCATGTTCGAGTGGATGTGTTGCGTATGGCAGAAACGGGCAGGTGCAAAGACCTGAGGGCCAGCTCGTTACTGTCGTGCGATTGTTTTGGACCTGAAAGGATCCGCAGCTGACGTCTGAGTGCCAGATATCACAGGCACCTTCAGAGGTCTTGTCCAAGCCTTGGCAAAGGACCAACAGCATTAGAGGTGGGACATACTGTTCTGGCACGTCACTGCATATTGGTTGGCACTGCTGCACGTTACCTTCAGGAGGCCTCAGGCTGCTTATTGTCATACTTTGTGTTGCGAACTGCAGCACGAATCAGCAACCCATCCATCTCTCAACGCTTGTGAAAGCCTCTGATGTTGCCAGACCCCCCCCGCCCCCCCCCGCCCCCCCCTCTACCAAGGAAAAAAAAAGAAAACGTGTCCTGTTGCCTTGCATTTTGTTTCACAGGAGTCCCGATCCGCCTCGGCTTCTTTGAACTGTCTTCTCTCTTCTCGGGAGCTGCAGCAGCAGCAGCAGCAGCAGCAACCTGGCAATACAAATAACTGTCTGTGCGCTGGCAGCTTATAGGTGGAGACAGTCTATTTGTAGAGCCTGTGGCTAGGTTAATCCCTAATGATACAGGCACTCTTCTCTGCTCCCTTACATCCTTTCAGCACCTGCCTATTTCTCTCATTGTCACTGTCATTATCACTGCAGCTGATTTCCAGTTTAAAGAGGAGCAGACGTAAACGTGGAAGGGGCTAAGTGTGAATGATGACTGCCGTCGCCTTTTCGGGTAGTCGCAGTCGCATTCTTACAGCAGAAAACTTTTTATAGCGTCGTCCCATACACAAAAATGTAAAAAAAAGACAAACAAAAGCTGCGATAGGTGAAGATGCACGGCAGCACAGAGCAGATGGTGTTAATCTCACAATGTGAAACGTGATCCAGATGTTGCACGTCTCATCTTTTACAGAGATGTCAGAGGTGCTTTGCAGTGAACCAGCAGGAACAGACGGCTGCAGGAGGACAATTATTTTATTTATTTATTTATTTATTTTCTGCTTCTGTGAATTCGGTGAAATCGGTAAAGTTTACGTGTTTTTACTCCCAGATAACAAGCGCATTTTGTCTTTAGGCACGAGCTGATCGGTCAAACCTGCCTTTAAGCTCCATTATTGTCTGATGTTTTGTCACCGATCAGCGCGTGCCGTCGTGTGGTTATTGATTTATTTATTTTTTTCCCCCCTGTTTTTAAATTATTTTTTTTTATTTTTTGTGCTGCTCTGCCGAGACTGAGCTTTTCATTACTCCTGTGGTGATCTGTTACATAGTCCTGTTGCCGTGGAAACATGTCACATTTGAGATGGACATGGGTAGGCAGCAGTTTGGAGCTCAATTGTGTGTCTGTAACTGGAAGAGAGAGAGAGGCAGGCATCTCGCTGGCCTACCCTCCTGGTCTTTTTTTTTTTTTTTTTTTTTTTTTTTTTTTTTTTTTTTTTTTTCTTTTTTTTTTGTT
>VURO01045210.1:0-26348 GCA_015108175.1 Pelvicachromis taeniatus | reverse complement strand
CAGGACTAAAATACACAAGACATAACGAGGGGAACGAGAGACAGGAGGTGAACACGGCTGGGAGACATCAGGGCTAACAAGAACAAGGAAGCAAAACTAGAGACGCAGACATGAGACAATGACCTTCAAAGTAAAACAGGAAACACAAAAACACAGAGACAGACTCAGAGACGTGGCTAGAACACAGACCAGACTATGGGAGAAACAGAGGGGACACAGGCAGGGGAAAACAACCAGGGGGCACACTTCACAAGAGTCACGGACTAGACACAGAACAGAATCATCATTAACACAAGGGCACACTAACAAACAGACTTTCACAATAAGACTGGGAACTCAAAACATGCAGACACGGGCTAAATACAGGGAAAGAATAACTCAGGGAACAAACAGGCAGGGATGACTGAAGACAGCACAGAGGAAACACAGAACAAACCAAGGAGCAGCAAAAAACCAGAACACAGACAGCAATAACTACAGAACACAGTGGAGGGGATGACTGAACATATCATGGCATAAATAACTCAGGGCATAGAAATAACAATAACTCAGAATGCGGCAAGAATAATAATTTCCAACACTCTGGGTCACAGACCCAGGGCCGTGATAATAGCTGTGGAAAAGCACCCCACTGCCTCTGAAACAGTTAAAATACTGGTCGACAAAGTGTTCCGATTACACAGAATTCTGGTGGAGAGTGTCAGACGGGGCCACAGTTTTCATCTCAGGTTTGGAGAACATTTTGCACTGCCTTGGGGGCCAAGTCGTGCCTCAGTTCAGGATATCACCCACGACTCTCATGGTTCACAGTATCACTCTGTTAATCAAGAGTCACTCTTTGTGAATAAAGTTTTGTTTCCACGTTTGAACCTGTGCCTCCGCGCTGTGTCTGCATTTGGGTCCATTTACTCAGTTCTGGCCACCTCCTCCGTAACTGTTGGATCCTTTTGGAGCATTTTTAATGCAATTATCTGACTAATAACATGGCTGCTGTGCGGTTACTTGTACTTTAAGACCATCCAAGAAATCTGAGCTCTCGTTTTGGTTAGCATTTTTAGGATTTTTAGGATTTTATTTCAATGGTACTCTGCACTTTTGTAGCCTATGAATATAGCTTTTTTTTTTTTTAAGGTAGCTAACTTGAGTTGTTTTAAAACTTTTCACTCCACCCTCTTATTCAACTATGGTGACCTATGTCTCCAAAAAACAGTGGCAGATAAATGTTAATGTCGTCACCTAGATCCATATATTATAACCAGAAATGATTTACCATAAATGCAGCAAGTCTTCTGCATGTGTTTTTGACTGCCCAGCTTACAGTTTAACTCACTTTGTTCCCAGTATGTTATGATGTCTTCAAGCAGCCCAGAGCCCACACATGGAGGCCACTAAAACACAAAGAGTGGTTATTGACTGTAAGTAAGTATTAGCACCTAAATTTTAAGGTCTGTTTTCATAAATTCATTTTCAGAGCTTTTGGAGGTTTTAATGAATAGATAATTATTTCAAAACTATGCTGCTTCAGTTTGGTAGTCAAAAATGCTCACTTCAATATATTACATGTTTTTATATTTTATCTGAAAATCCTTGAAAAGAGAAATATTACTATTAGAAATTTTATTAAATTCAATTTGCAATTCTTTTGCCTTTCTATGATTTTTTTTTAAAAACTCTAACAGTCTTTCTGTTAATCTCCTCCTGGTGGTCTTTCTGGCCTTTAGCTGCATCCCACAATCTACCCCTGCAGGTTTTCATTGATACAAATCTTGTAAGAACATGCGGTCTGCCAGAAACGCCCCGCCGTCTGTTCTGTTCGTCTCAGCAACCGCTGTCATGAAGCTCAGCTTTACACAGAGGAAACAGTGATGAGAGAAGTGGACCCAGTTGGGTAGGAGATGACGACAATGTCCCAAGCCACAGCCGACATCCACCCCCACCTCCTTTGGGAGCAAGCTTCTTGGAGACTCAGGTCTGCACCTCCAGAGGCCCCAGACCCCGGTGCTGATGGATGTCCAGGTGGCTGACCATGAGAGATGAAGGGCCCGCTAGCAGATGGACAGGGTAAGTGTGAGATGCAGCACAGCTGAAGGGGGCAGCAGGGGCTGTCATCAAGATGATCAGTCCAAAATGGGCCCTCAGCCCTTTGCTAATTGCTATGAACCTATACATGGAGTACAATGAAAAGATGTTCATGCAGTTTGTACTGGCTGTTTGCCCGAGCAGGCTGTATTTCACCACATACTAAATAAAAGAACTCTAAAATATACTTATGTGACCATTTCTCATCAGTTCACCGTGAGGCACCATCATCTGCAATCTTAGAAAAACAAAGTATCCAAGTGTCCTTGTGCTTCGTGGAATTAATAGCACATGTATAAAACATTCACCAAGTATCAGACTTGTTTGGTCACGTTTGGCTTTTAAAAAGTTCAACCCTTTAAGTCTAAATTTGTTTCAGGAGTGAAAGGTCATGAATAATGCAGGTTTAGAGGACACCAGATCACACCTAGCTGATTTTATTTCTTTTTTCAATCCCGTATTTGTTTCTATTATAAGTGGCCGTGAAATTGAGATCTACTGCGAGCACACATGACCGTTTCAGTACTGTAAACTTCTGAGCCTGCTGACAGTAAAAAAACTATTGTTTCAGTGTGCTGGGATGGCAAAGTATTGCAGAGGCAATAGTCCTCCTAGTTTCCACATGCTGCAGTGGTCAAGTTACACCATTCTTTAAAAGGCAGGAAATATCAATCATAGTATTACAGTTAAAAAAACCAATGCACAAGTCTATTTTTTAAAATGCAACATTTGATTGGCAACTAATTTGCTTACTAAATGTTTGTGATCGGACAGCCACACAAAGTCCAGAAATATGACCAGAACTTGTTTTTTCTAAAAATATAAACTACACCAGTGTTTCCCAGCCTTTTGGACCTCCTACTCATGCTAGGGCCTTCATCTGGGTCAGAAGTTTCTCCAGGACCCAGGTCAGATTGACTACTTTTCTTTTTCAAATATTTATCTATTGCTATTATGAACCGTGTCGTCTCACAGCATGACTTTTTCGTAATTTCTTCCTTCGTCTTCTTCTGTTTTACTGGCTGATGCCAACCCATTTAATTAGAGCAGGTAGTTGTACTGCCCTCTAGTGGAAAAGAATGTAATTGTTCTGCCCGTTACGCTGATCGCTTACAGTGATAATCAGGTAGAACTAGATAATCTTCCACGGCACACCTGATCGTTTCTCACGGCACATAGGTGTGTCGTGGCACAGTGGTTGGGAAACACTGAACTACACATTGTGCCGTTCACATCTAGATGGAAATTCTGCCTCATTTGTTGCATGATGAATTTGACTTTTTGTTAGTCCCGAAGCGTTATTTTGCTCAGTTGTGATTTTACAGAAATGTGTAATTGTCCCGTTCATAGACACACACACACACACACTGCTCAGCACATGTCCCTTTGTGTCATTAGAAGAAGATCATGTTGCAGTCTAAGGCAGAGCTCAGGTTACTGTGTGCTTTTTCCAATGAAAAGTTTCCGACCCTCAGACTGGGGGCGCACGCAGCTGGAGCACTGCACTCTCCCTTGACTGACTTCTAAGTGGTGTTTAGCCATAACAGGTCATAGAGTCTTGACTGAATGTAAACATATTTGACAGCAGTAAAATGATACCAGCAACACAGAGCGGCCCCCACAAAGCCTCTAAATCCCTCTGCGGGGGTCTGCCTTTTCACACCTGCAGGCCATGAGGTGCAACACCACGGTCACAATCCATCTGCTCATCCTCTCCCAGGCCAAGGTCAACAGTGTGAGGGGGCACACTGAGATGGAATAACTATCCACCCTATAGGGTGTTGGGCTCCTTCAGTTTGGCTAATGTTGCAAACACCTGCCTTTGAGCCAGGTGTAGACAGGGAATCACAGACCTGTGTCAGACAGTTTTCTAACAGCTTTGAATGACTAAGGATGATTCAGACAGGGAGAAAAAAAGCCTATCAATTAATGCCAAAAAAATAACTAAGCCTGTGATTCATAACATGAACCTCTCCTTTATTGTAGGGTCTCTGCCTTACAATGTAAAAGCAGCTGTTTACTTTTAAGTTAAAAAAGACACCCCAAATGGACCAAAGTACTGTATCAGACCTCTTCATCTTTCAATTCAGGTGTTTTCATTCTCATTGCCACGGTTACACCTAGCCTCATCTGAGGAGCTTCACTGGTTTCGAGCCTGTCCCGTAGGTGTAAAATATACGTGGCGCAGTACTGTTGTTGTGTTTGTTTTGTTATGCTGTAAACATGCTTTTGAATTCCGTTTAATTGAGCATTTTAACACAGCAGTCTATGAAAGCGACTCACTTTTTGGACATTAGAGAAACTGCAGTTTTTGACACTTTTGCTTTGTGTTCACGTTTCAGGTTCGAAGGCTGCTGCTTAGCAATGAGACATCAACTCTAGTTAAATGATTCCACTCTTGAAAGTTTTAATCTCTTTGTCACCGTCACTGTGTGTCAGAGACGAAGCTTTTCACACAGAGAATTTAACTTTTTTCTTTCTTTTTTTTTTTTTTTTTGCTGAATAGAAGCAAAATGCATCATAATTTCCTCAGTAGTAAAAGCAGAACCAGAAAATGTGTTTTCACTGCAGAAATGTGCCTGCTTTTTAAAGCAGTGCTGTATAAAAGTATTTGTTTTTGTAATTACCACCAACTTTGCCTGGTAATGGGCAGCATTTTACCTGAAGGTTTTGGTGTATTTGCCCACTCCTGTATTAGGAAAGAAGAAAATACATTATTTGGTCTGAGATCAGCCAGTTAAGCCTTCGGTAGATAGCTATGAAGTTGGTACGTCAACACTTTGCAAGCGGATTAGAAGCTTTACCTGCTATATTGTTGATAATGCAAAGAAAATGAAGAAATGCAATTCCCTTTAGGGATCAGAGGCAGCTCCTACATACTCCTGTCACAACCCAAAATTCACCCACTCAGGCAAATGCAGATACAGAATGATAAGAAGGTGTAATTTACCGCAGGAGAAGATCGCTGTCAGCTGATAAAACAACACAGGTTTATCTCGTAAATATGCTGTGAAATTACACTCATCTTCTGGGGGCCTGGAGGTTAGCAGCAAATTGTTGTTTGACTATCTGTTATTTGGAATCTGGGTTAAACCTCCAGACAATAAACTGTATGTATACATCTGAGGATACAGTCTCAGTTTGTTAAAAAGCCAGTGTGACAGAGGGTCACTTGTACAGAATTTTAATGAACTCTTTGATTGGCCTGAAATTTGTGTGACTGCACCGTACTCTGAGATTTTTGCAACAAGTGAAGCCCGAGATGCTCCAGCTTTTCCTGACACCATTTGGCTGTAGTGCCGCTCAAAGTGAGAAGTGAGTAATGAAGTGGATTCGGCAGCTTTGAGGGAGAGTTGAAGAATTAATGTCAGAGTTGAATTAATAGACTCCTAGGCTCATCCAGCCTCAGTGTACATGGATGAAGGCTTGCTAATTAATAGCAAAACAAAGAAAGGATGATAAAAACCTCATACTGAGGCTGCGCTCGGCAGATGAAAGACACTAATGCTGCTTGTGAAAAGGAGGGCAATTATTAGATGGGAACAAAGCTGCTGAATTAAAACTGTTTTCTTTTGCAGTCTGTGTTATCCACCTTTCCTTAAAGGCAGAAGACCAAAGTGGCCCCCTCTGCTTGGAAGGGTTACACGGACAGTTTTATAATGGCCTTTGATGCTCTAACAGCCACTGTAATTGTCGCTCAGCCCAGGAAGTGTGCGCCAACGGTTCCTTGACTGACACTAGTTTGCTATGCGTTACCATGGAAACAGCATAGCAAATTTGACCCTGGTTTATTTACATGGGCGAACATGTTGGCTGCTGAATAATACCTAGTTTCACAGATGGACTGACAGTGTGGTTAAAGACAATGAGTGGACCTATGGTCGCCCACTTTTTACATCATCCTTTTGTCTGATTTGAAGAATTGGCCTCTTGTTAGATGAGCAGCTGTTGGAAACATCTTTATGTTCTGAAAATATAAACATTTGTAGGATTTTATTATTCTGGAACTTGTGGTTGGCGTGTATCTGCTTCTCCATGATGCTCCCGTTCAGTCTTTGGACGCAGCTTGATACCCAAGCTTGCTGCCTTATGTCAGTAATTTAACACGCCGCCCTTATGTCTGAATATCGTTACTTCTAACTCGAAACATTAATATGGCAGCAGTCAGTAGCTCAAAATGCAGAATCCAAAACCAGAAAGTGACATAATGTTAGCTAAGTAATGGCAGGTGGAACAGTGTTTATTACTTGTTTCACTGCAGGTTTTCCATCGAGTGGATCACGTTGGACCCTTTGCTGTGCCACGTGTTTGACATGGCTGTTTGGTGACTCATGGTCTAAAGAGCAAGGGTGATGCTTTTGTGGCAGAAGAAAGACAGGTCATCATTAATGAGTGGGTTTCAACCTCTAACCCACAGGTGTTAAATGTAAACTGATAAAGACACGGCAATTCATAAAACACCAACGTAAATAGTAGATCAACAATTAAATAACAGAAAGTTTGTTTTCTTTTCTAAAATAGAAATGTACATTTTTTTTATTAAAAAAGAAGAAGAACTAAAGTAAAGGAATAAATATATTCTGTCAATTAACAGAAATTTTAAGATTTATAATAACTGTGCAATGAGCTAACAGATTTCTTTCTGTAATCTTACACATTTATTTCTTACAATTTCTTTATCATTTACAAAAACTGATACATCGTTTTCCTATATTAAAATGTCTCAGGGATTTAATGTGTAATTAAGCTTCTTTATACTGAAAGAAGGAGTTTAATTGGTCCGGCCCACTTAACTCCAAAGTAGGCCGGACGAGGCCCACGATGTAAGATAACTCATGTGTGAGGGCTACATTGTTGCTACTGACTTCAGATGCTAAAACTTGATGGTTCAGCTCTCAGTATCTCCAGGTTCATGGCCCAGAGGTCTGTGACTCAACTGAGCCCATCGAGACATAGAGGCATAATAAATAATATAATTAAACGTGGCTCGGCCTGTCTTCTTCTCTGAAGGCTGCGAGACGTTTTAGGTTCAAATATAGGAATGTGTGAGTGAAATAATGTGACTGCTGGTTGAAGTGTTCAGATGTGTATAAGAAACTTTATTGCAAAATAACTTTTGCATTAAGTGTTCAATTAGTAGGTGGTCACTAAAAAGCCTCTCACATCTTTTGAAAGTTAGGTTAGAATAATGAGCGTCCTTGGAAGAAAAATGTCTGAAATTGCCTAAAATGAGCAGAGCTCTGTGTTCCTCAGGCTGACGGGGGGGAAAAACTGCCAGAACACGCCTGCTTCTATATATTTATTAATGAATTTCTTTGATGGAAAAGGGCACCTTAATTATTTTTTCTTATGTGTCCAATTTTTGCTCGATTAAGCATGATGACAGTGTGATTTAGAGATGAGTAGTGTAATTACTGATAAAACTAGTCAAGAAGTACGGGGGCCCATGTCTAATTTAAAATGCCTCAGCTTTTCTTTGAACCTCTTGTACAAAGATCTTTCTAGTAAATGACATGCACGTATTTCTCTTATTCTATTTAGGTGGGCATGAGCAGAAAATCACTGTTTAGCTTTTTCCCTCCATTCTGCTACCTTTCAAGTCCATGATTAAAATCTGGAATGTTCCAGATTTAATTAACTTACGATTTACTTTTTCTTCTCATGCTTCCCGGCAAGGATATTAAAAAAGGGGCATTATTCAGGAGTACGAATGGATGCTAAGCATCACTGAAAATCAAGTCTAACAGGCTCTGACAATAATGAAATTTATATGCCACAGATAAACCGGAGAGTCTGTGCTACAGCAGGCTCCTGAGGTTCAAGACAAATTTAGATATAGTTGCTCTTATTGCAGAGCTTCTGTTTTATGTGGGGCTTTTTTCTAACTACAAAATGCTCCCCGCTTTGACACACACACACACACACACACACACACACACACACACACACACACACACACGCAGAAGTGAAAGTGCTCATGAAAAGAGATGATGAGTAGTTGAAAGGGTGAAGAAGACTGAGACAAACAACATAAAGTGCTCAAATTAAGTCTAAAATAAAGTTAAATTGTTTTCCGGGTTTACAATTAATCCGTTTCTGAAACTGTCTCAATGTTTTTAAAAATCATAATGTGAGATATTAATTATACTGATATTGTTCATAAAAGGGTGTAACTATTCTTTTTCTACTGTTATGGTAACAGACTCTCTCGTCACCTCCTTATCTCTGTGCGTCATGGATTACTTGGGGTTAACGCGACTGTTTGGTGATATATTATTGGAGAAATTGTGTCACTTGAGCCTCGATGATGATGGTCTGCTGGTGACGCAGGTGTTTGGTCTCTACATGAGACCACAGGATGGCACAGCTGTTGGAGATAGCACACTGAGACTTTGAATTAAGTCCTGGATGACCATACCTGCTTTAATGTGTGTTCAGCTGCTCTTGACATGAATATGATCGTCTTTGATAAATGCATTTGTGTAGACGATAGTAATCGTTGGGACTAATGCTGAAATAACTGTTTCAGCATAACAGGAGATGCAAATGCTGACCTGAGCATGTGATCTATAATGCACAATAAACACAATTGAAGACCAAGCTGAAAAAGACCTAAAGTACCATATATCTGTTAGTAGTGGCCTGTCTCTTATTGACACCCGTTTCTAATAAACGCCGGGTTTGAAAACATGTCACGACAAATAGACAGCAGTCTCCAATAGTAGCCGGTCTCCTATAAGCGCCAGTCTGTAGTAAATGCCAATCTCCAATGACCCACTGCTTTTTTCGTACGCTACTACTCTTTTTGTACCATCTGGGCTACTGCCCTCCTGCAGTAAATCATACAGCAAATACCTTTTTGTGTCAAAAAAATGCCAAAGGAAGGAAGAAAGTCATAACATCCATTCCATCTTAGAAGGGAATAAGAGCCGATCTCCAACAACCGCCGGTCTCTTTTAAATGCCGGGCCGGCCGAATAATTTTTTGAACAAATGCCGGGGCTACTATTGGAAGGTATGCGGTATATCATATTTTTATGCATGCCACAATGTATTTAAAGATATATAAATTCTTTGACCATAAAATTGATGTAGTTAAAATCTCATATAGTGACAGCACTGTTTTAAGCTATGGGAGGTCTATTGTCCAACCCTGTTCATGTATTTTTGGGAGATTTATTAAAATCTTTTTTTTTTATTTTTGACTTGGAAAACGGTTTATTAAAGCCAGTAATCACATTCTGGTGGCACAGGGTGTGACCGTAGGGCTCCTGTCTTTGTCAATTTTGATTCCTGCCTCACAGCCAGCGTATTAAAACGATTGATCCAACTCGTTTTCATCTCATCCTGCCTGGTCTCCGAGTGCCTCTTTGGCACCATGTTAGGATCGGCTTGCATTTCCCTCCAAGTCAAAACTGTTCTTACAAAAACGATTGTACATGTGATCACATTGACTTTTATTGTCAGCAACTTTTTGATATAATCCTGTTCATGAAGCATTATTTCATCCTTCTATTTATTTCCACTTATCCAATTCAGGGCTGCTGGGGGACGGTGGTGCGCTGGAACCAGCTGCCATCAAGTACCCCTGCAGTATGTGTTTGATGCTGACCTAAATTTGGACAGTCAAACATTTGACCCGGCCTACGTTGGTAAGCATTGTAGGAGTCAAGGGGCGGAGTCAAATATTTGGCCCAGCCTACTTGTTTCTGAATTATGTTAAGACAATATTATTTACATTTTACTAGCAGTAAAGTTTTGTAGAAAATAAGTTTTAGCTCTGAATTATTCCTGCTTACTTGGGTTTGACATTCCTTTCACTGAAACAAACAAAAGCAGCACAAAGCTCTGACGTTTGCTCCATTACAATATCAACTGCTGACTCTTGGTGCACTGATGTGGCTGCTATTTATTGGTAATTCAACCATGTCCCAATGTTGGAAAAGATGGAATATCTGAGTGAGGCGTGTTCTTAAAGTGTGTTCCCAATCACATGCTCTGATGCCCTATCAGTAGCTAGTATATTGCTATTCTCTCAGCAAGTTGCGATTAATAAATGCTCTTATTATTTCTCATGATAATGAATAACTCTACATCGAGAGCTGCAGTGATGCGACGCTACCAAACAAAACACTAAAAAGTACAGCCAGGCGGACGATCAGCCTTTCAGGGTGCTGTTCAAATTAATTTGAGCAAATTACATGTTTGTTTCTGGAAAAAAGTGACAGGTCTAAACTACAGGCCTCTTTTCTGTCAGCTACAGTGAAGCTGTGCTGTTCACCGAGACTCCAGTGTGGCACACATTTGGTGCAATAAACATATCAATGTGTCACTCAAGGAAGAATTTTAACAACAGCCGGTCCTCCAAGGAGAGGAAAAAGTGGCTCTTACTTCAAATGGCTCAATCACTTTTTCAAGGAGTGCACCGCAGTACGAGTGCAGCTGAGTGCAGCACCACTACGGGCTTCGTGTTAGCTTTCTATGCTCCAGTTAGCGTCATGCTGGCATCTTGAAAAAAGGCTGCGACTCGGCCAGAGATATTCCCGGACACCACACACACACACACACAGATGCAGAAACATATTTCATTGTGACTTCTCACTTATAGAGTGTGAAAAGACATGAGGACAGGGTCCCGAGACGGGTCAAGGGGAGTAGAGGTCGGCGACAGGACACAGATGAGCCATGACGAGAGAAACGGGGAGAAAGATGGATGGGAAGTCTGGTCCTGTGTTTATCACAACATGGCAGTCTGAGTTTAAATCTGATTATTTTGTGTGTTTTTCTAAACCCTGAGCAGAAAAGAGTTGATAGTTATTTTATGGAAATGAATGTGGATCTCATGATTTAGAAATTGGACTGCTGCCCCCCCCCCCGGCGCGACCTGGGGCCAGGTAGGTTTCAGAAAATTTGTGTTTTCAGGATTTGTTTACTTTTTGTGCTTTTCAAGTTGTTCTCTCCAAGTCTTGGCAATCGGGCATAAAAAAAAAAAGAAAAAGAAAATGTAATTCAAAAGCCCTTTTTGCTTTTCTCCTAAATGTAGGTTTATGCCTTAGACCTCACAGGCTTAAAAGACCGCCACATTAGAATTGTTAAGCCTGAAGGACGACAGACGAAATATTTCTCGCCAAGATTGCTATCTCATCATGATTTCAGATTTTGCCTTCCTTACAAGCCCTCCTGAATACACTTGTGCCACTTAACCTTCAAGCATGGCTGCCAAAGCTGCCTCCATAACTCAGGTGCAAAAAGGGAGAAGACAGAAGCACCTTGGGAAAAAAAAAGTTCACAAAATACCAACAACAAGTCATGTGGGATTAATGCTGTGTTATAATATTGTCACAAGACCTCCGTGCTGGAGGAAACAAAGTAATTTGCATTTAAAGTTTCTACTCTACAAATTACAGATGTGGCAGATTTAGGTAGGATTAAGATCACAGCCTCTGCAATTATTACAAATTACGAGCAGTCCAGAGGTAATAAGTAGTCTTCTATGAACCGTTAGGTGTAGATACATTAAACAGAGAGCCTGAAGGTCCTCCCACAGGAAATGTGTGATGCATTCTGGATCATTTTTATGCACCAAACCTTCCAGTTTGCACATCAGATTTGTGTCTTTTTTTCTTTTTTTTTACATTGTGTCAGTATACCTAGCTTAGCTGCTCGGCCCATGCCACGAAACTCCTAGTTTTTGTGCCACTGTCGGTGCCAGAGGAGGTTCGAGCACAGCACTCGGTGCTCCCACTCTGTAACTTTATGTGGTCTGACACTTCCTGGCTGAGCTGCTTTGGTTCCTAAACACTTGGACATTGCAATAACAGCACTTACAGCTGATCATGGAATATTTAGGAGGGAAGAAGTTTCACCAACTGACTTGCATTAGTTGCTTCTTTTTATAGCATCACGCTCAGATTCACCAACCTGTTTAAAACAACCCATTCTTTCACATGTTTGTAAAGGGAGACTGTATGGCTAGGTCAGAGGTCAGGATCTTGCAGCTTGCTAGCTGCATGCGGGTCTTTCGGCACGCAAGCTTTGGGTGAAAAAATAAAAAATAAAAGTAACAAAAGGTTAAATGTTACATGCATAACTTTCTCTTAAGCAAGGTAGCCTGATGGGTAACGTATTCTGTGCCACAGGTGGCTGTGGGGTGGACAGGAAGTGCACCTCTCTCTGTGGTGTGTGTGCACAAACAAGTGAGAGTACAAGAGAGTGAGAGAAAGAAATGCATGCTTATAGTAGCACCAAAATAGTGTAACGTTAGTGTCTAACGTTAGTGTCTAACGGGCCCAGTTGTGAGCCAAATGTTAGTATTTAGCTGTACACTGTGTTCACTTCCTCCAGAGGAATAAAGTTCTGCTGGTGCAACCTTCCAACGCCTCTCTCCATCTCTACACTTTGCTAAGTTGACCCAGACCAGAAAGCAGGCTACCAGCTACGAGCCAAACTCAGAACACTGAGAGGTCTCTCTACTACGCTTCAGAGCCACAGATATTGCAGTAAATATGCCACTCCTGACACTTGTGCGAACATGAAAAAGTATACTTTCGATATGGAGAAAAATATGTCTCTAAAGGTTTGCAAATACATACGATATGATCCACAACCAAAGTTTTACAAATGTGTAAATGATTTGTACACATTTGTTTCACACTGGGATTTGAATGCAAAAGCTGGCAGTGTTAAAATTGCCTCAAAACCCCACGTGGGCATGCGATGTGATTTGTTCATATCTGGTGGTTCGTCCACAAGGATTTAAGGTTTTGTGAGCGAGCGAGCGAGAGAGATGCTTTTTTTCCCCAGATGTTTTAGATGTTTGTGTACACTCCATATTTCGGAGTTCTGTCCATCTCTGGATCCACATACCTGTGCGAGCAGGTTTTCTCAAACATGAACTACATGAAGTACAAACACTGCTCTTTCTTTGCAAGTCAACATTTTAATTAATTAAGGTGATCTCTTACAGCCCTGATATGGAGAAGCTCTGCAGTGATGTTCAGAAACAGATATCACACTAAAATAACGTGTGAACAGTATCATTTAATATGCTGTTATTTCGCAATAAATGTAGATATATTTTCGACCGTGAGCTGATGTAGTTTTATTTTACGCTCAGGGCTGGATGGTTGATTGCTGCCTGCGGCTTGATGAAAAAACAGAAGGTGATAGCACATTGAAATAGATTGAAATCAGAATTGTATAAAAATTATTTTTATGATGATTCTTTTTATTTGAAAATTATTGGGCCACTGCTATGTTTTAGTTATTTGAAAGTAGGCTATTTTTTTTTTTTATTTGATTAATTATCACAAGGTGTGAACTCAACTAGACCTGCAAAATTGTGTTTTATTTAAAGGTAGGCATGCACATGCCAGTGTGGTTATTTCTCCTCTGTGAGAAATGCTTTGATAGGTAGAGAAGCTCTTCTTTTTTTAAGATCTTATTATTCTTGTATTAAGTATAGATATTATCCTCTCCAAATTACCTCCTTTAGTTTGTTATCCCACCACCCGCACCCCAGACACAGACACACACGCTCTTTTTCTCCCAGTATTTGGGGCTAAAATGGCTCTTTTGATGTTGAAGGCTCCTGACCGCTGGGCTAGGTGCTTGATTTATACACCTGTGGGCATCGCACTGAAACACCTGAAGATTAAAAGGTGTGTGCCAAAACGTTTTCTCCACATGTGTTTGAGAGGAATTTTTTTGGGAATGTGTATCTCAATTATTATTTATTGAGTAATTATTGAGTCTGAAACCAAGAGCCCTCATATTATATATCACCACAATATGCCAGAAGAAAGGACCACCAGCTGTGCTGCTGACTGAGATCCCAAAATAATGCGTATGTGTAGCAGAGATAATTCCATTTACTACAAAAGGATGTCCTAAAACCCTGGACCTGCTCCCATCTGAACGTTGCTCCTCCAAGTACTTCCTCTGCTTCTTTCCTGTTTGTATTGAGGACATGTTGAAAATATGTTGTAAATGTTTTATTGTATTTTATTATATATATGTATATATGTTTTAATTTTGTGTCTTTTTTCATTTATTTTTCATTTTTTTGTTTGTATGTAGTATTTTGTTTGTCAGTGTGTTTTTTGTTTCTTTCAATAACTGTTGTGAAATTTGCCTGCCAGTTGTCTGCAGTCCATTAAGCTTTCAGGGCCACTGTAATTTTCTCACACTTTGTATTTCACTGGTGATTGACTAACTGAAAAAAAAAAAGTTATGAATAGCCCCAGTCTCAGTTTATCCAAGATACTTTAAATAAACATCATGCGCGTAACAACAACAAGTACTTTTGAGCTTTTATTATTTGCCCCATTGAAACCTATTCTAATATACTTCACAGTCATTTATTTTTTTTATTTATGTGGCTATAGCACATAAATAGCACATGTAACACTCATTTCATTCTTTAGAAAGATTTGTTTAAATATTTAGTAATAAATTCAAAAGCATGGTTTTGATCACAAGTTACCGTAAATCTTCCAATTGTAGCCCGGGCGTTTATTCAAAAAATTATTCGGCCGGCCTGGCGTTTAACAGAGACCGGCGGTTATTTGAGACCGGCTCTTATTCCCTTCTCGGAATTGTCGCGGGAAAGAGGACCCAGGCGCGGTTTTTAGACAGAGGTGAAAAGACAGTGCGTTTACTTACAGTGCTCCAAAACGTATTCCAACAGTTCACAAATAATGCAGTTCCCAATTGTGCTCCTCCTTTGCTCCCGAGTGTCTCCTTGTCTGTGGTAGCCCAGTGCACGAGTGGTGCTCCCCGAGACTTCTCTCCGCCCGGCTCTCCTCAAGAAGAAATAAAAGATAAGAAAATCACAGTTAGCAGGTTCGCTAGCCCCAGTTCGAGGTAATAATCCCACTTCGATGGTTGCTGCATCCAGCTTAAATGCCGCTGGTTGTAGATGACGGCTGATTGGAAACAGCTGGCCGAGTGATGAGATGCGAGAGGCAGTGTTGAGGTTTTTTTTGTGCAAGGTTCTAGTCACACTCCATACCAGTTGGTGGCGGTAATGTACCATTCAGTTGTTTGCCAACCACCAATAAAATTTAAAAAGAAGAACACGGCACAGAGGGACTTCCAGGCCGAAGGTCGCCCAGCTACTATTGGAGACCGGTGTCTATTTGTCGTGGCATGTTTTCAAACCGCCGTTTATTAGAAACCGGCGTTTAAAAGAGACAGGCTACTAATGGAAGATATGTGGTTATTTTGTTTTAAGAAAATTATACTTAGTCGGGAACAATGTACATGTTTTCAAGTTGTTATGTAATTAAACAGTTATAACCTATTACTGTAATGTACATAACAAAGTCATAGTAAAAAAATGTGACATTTAGAATCCCCATTTATCATTCCCTTAATGCCCATATGTTATCAATATAAACAAAAGCAGTAAGAAACATCATTTTAAATAGCTCTATATTATCATCACTTTGATTTTTAGGATCAATCTACTCAATTTGAAAGAGAGGTCAGAGGTGAAATGTGACATGATGCCTTATCTTTTAATATAATCTCTACATTGTACTTTATACATGTTGTCGATACACACCACACTTGTAAGAATCATAGCTTATTAGTTATAAAACTTTTTGTCCATTTTCAGCCAGTAAAACATTGAGTTGCCGTTGAAGACCTCAGTGGATGCAGGCTAAATTTATAACTGTTAACATTACCACACTCTACACCCCTACAAAAAGTTTCCAGAAATGAGTCAAAACTTTCGGAGCTGTCATGTCTGCACACAGAATGGCACGCATGCACACAAACATTATCAAAAATCATCATTATTCTAAAATCCTCCCTTCACTCCTAATGTCTGGATGCTACAAATATATCATTATGTAAGGATGATGAAATGGAAGACAAATATTGTTTCTGTACGCTTAGCCGGTGTCATAATACATATAATTTCATCTCATAATTAAGTAAATAAAACACAGACTGGTTTTGATTCGGACTTGAGCTCTGTGTGTTCATAAGAAGAGAGAGAGGAGTGAATAGAGGTGCTGCGTTTTCTGCAATTTCAAACTCTTAACTGGAAATATCTTTTAAAAATCATTCTTTTGTTTTATTTCATGTATGTTGAACTTTGCACACTTTAACATTTGGATTGTATCTTGTATGTTTAAAACAAACCCCTGATTCAGCCAACCTCATGGAGGGAGGAAGGCTGCTCCAAAGTTTAGATGCGACAAACTCCTAAACGCGGTCACCTCTGAATTAAAAAAAAGAGGATGGAAATGTACAACTATGCCCATCTCTGCAGAGGAATGAGGCAGAGCATGCAGAGGTGGTGGCATAGGGTTGTGTTTGCCTGTTTCCCTGTGAAGCGATGCGGAACTCCGCCTGGATGATGTTGGGCACGGAGCCACTGAAATTCACCGCCCCCTCCATCACACCCTCAAGCTGTCCCTCAACTACATAAAGCTGCCAAGACCACCTGATTCTGCATCCCAGAGTCCCAGCGACCACAGCGCCATGTGTGGGAGTGAACCCTTGCTTCTACCTGCACCTGTGGCCTTTAGAGTCCTCAGAGAGTCTGTTACATGATCACGGCTGACAGAGCAGGAACCCAGCTCTCCCTCTGGGCTGAGACCTTTTCACGATGTGAGGGTGAGTGAGCTTTAGAGCTCGGTGTAAAAGCCAAACGCCCTGCACGCCACGCTGTCACACAACCAGTTGCACCACACTCACTGGAAGGGGCGCTGGCTGCATGTGCAGACTGTGGTTTCTGGAGTGAGACCTAACACTAAGAGAATATGATGGAAGTCAGGATGGATATGTGATACTCCAGATCCTCTACTTTGGCAGCGGTGCGTAGCAAACCCATAAGACATTCCACAGATATGAACTTGGCTGGATGTCTATCTCTGTGAGCCACTCATAAAAAAATCCTTCATCCGTTTGATGGTGTTATGCCAACTGGTCTGGAACAAAATGGAGATTTCTGAGAATATAACATGAACTTAGCTCGTGTGTGACAGCTACACATGGATGTTCCAGTAAATACAGAACCCTGATGTGGTATTTTTGGCTGCATGACTATTTAAATTGACTCTAAGACACACAGGGTAATGTTGAGTTAACTTTTACCCTGAGTCACTGGTTCCAAATGATTCTCCTCAAAATGCTCGTTTGCAATTTGAACGTGATTTGCAAAGACGCTTTTAATTTCCATAATGAATGCAGGAGTTCCTGTCGACAGCATAGAGGCATACAGTACACAAGCTCGAAGAGGGCTGTCAGAGTGGATTCATTGTCTGCTTTATGGTGAATCACCGTGGCCTGGAAATAATTCATCACAGCGGCGAAACAGCTGTGAAGTGAGAAGTCTGCTGCGGTTGTTACCCTAAGTGCTTCTCTCCTTTTGTCTGCACGACTTGGCTCACTTCGGATCACACGGGCTCTGCAGATAAAAGTCCAGACGTATAAAGGCCAGCCTTTTCTCTTAACTGTTCAAGGCTGAATTTTCTTGCCACTGATTCAGAGAACTTGAGAGTACTAGTGGAGTGAGGAAGGACATGACGTTTGCTGTGTGGCTGGATTGTTACAGTATGCATGTACTCTGTAAGAGTTCTGTTTCTGAGTGCATGTGGTTGTTAAGACTCTCCTCTGTGCAGACCCTGAAGGTTGGCCCAGACTTCGCTGTCATTTCTCATCCTAATGGTTCCTGCCACACGCTCTTGCCAACATGCAGCTGGAAAAGAACCAAAAGGCACGAGGAAAAGGGAAAACTCAACAGACATTCAATCTGTCTACTACTCGCTCACAGAACAAAAGTCACTCTATGGTTATGAAGAAGAGAAACAACAGAATGATACTCCCCCTCTCTAGAGGTTTATTTTAAATGCACGTAGTGATATAAGGTGTGTCGTGGTAAGCTACATGAGCACAGAGTACCAGCAGTGATGTATTAAGTGCCTGGATGGGAGAACATAACATGCAATAATAATCCTACTCAATAAACCTCATATTATATTGATAATTTTCTTCACATTGCACGTTATTGCATTTTACAGCTTGTTCATTTCGGACGCATTATACGTAAAGCTTCACTAGTTCATATTTTTATGTGAACAGTGAATTAGATCCTAAATATGTGGCCCATAGATAAAACAACTGGTTAACATCACCTTAAACTAAAGTGTGTCCCTCCTTTTTAGCCTCTTTCAGTGCCTTGTTTTGGTTCAGTGCCACACTCTTTCTACTCACAGGTAGTTGTTTTTGCTCAGAAACCCTCTGATAAACCCACTGCACAGCATCTGCCCAGCACAAAAATAAAACGACAATGTTAGCAGCTAGTCAGTGAACATACTGGGTCATCTATAGCGGCACATCTAACCAGATATATGCATCAGGAAGTAAAGGATGCCAAAAAAGGAATTAAAGGCGAGATATCTTGTACTTTGTACTATTTAATATTGTGTACCATGTGAGGTCAGTAGCTATGTCCTTATTAATCAAACGTGACCACATCTGAATGAGAGGGTGCAGTGTACAATCATTAGCATTAGCAATTCTGCTAGCAAACCTCATAGCTAGATGCGTACATCGTACAAACAGAAAAACTGACTACTACAAAATACCTCGCCAACATCTTTGATGAGTTTTTGCACAAAAGAAGAAATATTTTTTAAACAATTGCATTGTAGCTGAAATAGCTACCAAGAGTGGTAGCTACCAAGAGTGGTAGCTCTACCAAGAGTGGTAGCTCTTGGTAGCTATTGTTACTAAGAGCTTGGCAGAAATAAACAAATAAATTTGTTTATTTCTGCTGTTTATTTCCAGCAGAAATAAACAAATTTATTTCTGCTGGAAAAGTGGAAATTTTAAGATGTGAGTCAATGGTTACTGACTCAGGTAGGAGGTAAATTATAGGTATGACTTAGCAAATCTGCACAATTTATTAGCTAAGAATTAATGTCACCAACTTTTGATTAGAATTCCCACTCATTAATTGTGGACAAAGCACTCTTATATGCCACAAATTCAGTCACAAAACAAACACAGTTAGTGTTTGCTTAATCAGATTCAAACAGACTGATGTACAATCAGATGAGGCTGAATTTGCTGGAACCGATCCATCCAGAGTGACAAATCTGATGCAAACCTCACAATTATCAGGGCCTCCTTTTCATCCTTTGCATCTCGCACTCAGAGCAGATTAAATTAATGCATAGCATCGACACCGTCCTCCTCTCTCTTGCATCGCAGTAGTTTGGAATTCAGGGCTGCACTTGGCAAATTTGGTGGCACCAACTGTCAGCAAGAGATAACTTAATTTTTTTGGAAAGTCTAAAGGATTTAATTAGCTGCACTCATGTACTGTGACATAAACTGCACACTTCCTGGACTTAAACCTTCTCTTGTTAGAGCCTGCTGACTGTGTATGAAAAAGCTTCCTCTGTAGGTAGCGTCATTGTTGCTTCATCCATCTCTCTCCGGATGGACGGAGTGCTCATTTGCTGCTGTCGGAGATACTGCTTTGTATTTTCCTCCTAAGCTTTCATGCGTCACTTTCCCCTCACTGAGAAATTTTCTGTCAACAGTGATTCCTGACTTCTGAAATAAGTTTTGGCAGAAACGATGAATCTGTAACATCTCAGTCAGGAGTTATGGGATTCTCTTTTCTGCAGCAGCACCAATTCATTTGCGGTTTAGGCTGTTAATAGGGAATTTTTTACATATAAATCTTACCTTATGTGGCCTGGCTTTTTCTACCACAGCAATCATTTTCAGTTCCTAAGAGCAACTGCAGAAGGCCTGAAATGTCAAATGCAAATGCAGCTGTTGAAGTATTCGGACTCTTGGTGCTGTCTCGGTATTTTTTGTCTCTCTTTTATGCTGTCAGTTGGTTTCCAAGCCTCCATCTCACTCTCAGTAGCTGTTTGTCCCCAGGGATTGAACACATCGGTGTCACTCACTTCCATCACCTTTGCTGGGTTGTGCGTGTCGCTGTCACTCTCTGCCTCTCAAAAGCACCTGCAGCACAAAGACCACATTGTGAGTCTCACAATAAGGTGTTTAAATTTCTGACTCTGCCTCACACTGAAGCGAAGCAGTAAAAATATCCACAATATTTGAAGTGGAGTAACCTGCCACACATATGCAGAGTAATATGTAAATGCAGCAGATTTAAAAATGCCCAATATATTTTCTTGTATCTTCCAAGAGTTCATTTTAGGTCATCATACAGACAACATTTTCGGTGCATTCATCCATCCTTTTTCTACACCTTACCCAGGCCCATATTCCAACCAAACCCCTCTAAGTCTTGTTGGAGGATATCAAGATATCCCCAAACCAAGCAAGCAATAATGTCCATCGAATGTTTCCTGGGTCTGCTCTGAAGTCCCCTTACTATTAGACATGGCCAAAACCTTTCACTTAACATGTGTCCAGAAGACCATCTGATCCCTGTTAATGTGGAAGAATAGGGTTCAGACAGCTTTCATAGGAAGCTCATTTTTGCTGTAACCACAATCTCATTCTTTCACTACCCACAGGGAGATCGGGAAGATCTAGCGACGTTACCAACATTCTGAAAACTTCCAGTGTGGAAAGTTTCCCATGCAGATGATGAAACTTTCAATCTGCATGGGAATATAAATCAAACGATAGCATTTGAGTTGGATTCATTTAAAAATGGCAAACAGATTGCTCTTACTGCCTTTGTCACTGGGTGATGATGACGATGATGATGATGATGATGATGATGATGATGATGATAAGCCTTTATACTGATACTTGAAATCCATTGCAAACATTAAGACTGCATAGGTCAAACTGGATCCTTTTGATTGGAGTCCCCCTGGGACCCCAAAGCATTTGTATTATTTGTATTATCGTATTATTAAAAAGCACTAATCAAAGTGAAAATAGCAATGATGTGACATCAATAAGAAAAAACTGACTGGCAAAGTCACAAAAACTGGAATGACTACAATTTTTAAATAAAAGAAAAAAAAAACACTAGGATGAGGCTTTATTCTGACTAAAAAAAAAACAACCCCAAAACAAAACAAACAAACCTAAAACTAATGCGTCACACAATATTTTACATAACATCTGCTTGTGTTTCTTGCCTCATTATGGTAGCCATATGTTTTCGTGGCCCATAATTACTTTGGTAGCTACAAAAATTTGAAGCAGTTCTAAAAGTTGAGTTAATGGATCTAATAACCCAGTGCATCAAACTGTTAACAGAGACACGTGGGGCGGTAATAATCTTTTCTATACTACATGAAATTAAATTTTTATCAGGTGCCATTTCTCTCTCAGACATACAGTAAAGTGATTAGACTATAAAAGAGCTGTTACTTTAAAAGGACACATTTCTGCATGTGGGACATAAAGTCAGTTATTATGACATCATCTTTATAGCATGTGAGTTTCATATCCAGTCATTCCCCTCCTGAAAGAAGAAAAAAAAAAAGATTTCTCATTTCACTAGAAACACCCAAGCAATAGTGTCTTCCTTTACTTTGAGGGCATAAATGTGTCCTCCCTAATGCACCATAAAAAGAGAGACTGCAGCAGCAGCACATACAGGGGTGTAACCTAATGATCACGTTACTGTGGTTGCCCGCTGGCTCGGTAACAGTCTGGAACATTTTATTTCTTTGCGTAAGTCACTCAGAGGTGTGCTGTACATCAAATGTAAGCTGCGTGCATGAAGAGCTCCATCGTGAGTGTTGTAGAGACAGAGCCAGAGAGAGACAGAGAAAAAAAAAAACAGAAGATGGATAAAAGGTTATGATGCAAGAGTGGAGTAAAAACAGCCAGACTGTCGTTTCCTTTTCTTAAGCACCTTGAAAGTCTCGGCATGAAAATATCTGCTGCCTGCATTCTTCATAAACCCTGAACATCCATCTCTGTGACAGCTTGAGTATGTGTGCTTGTTTACAGCCATCAGCATATGTATATACTGTCTCTGTGGATGTACAATGTGTGTTTGTGTGCCTTTTTCCAGGTGTATGTGGAGGCATGTGCTGTGTATAAAAGTAATGGAAGTTGTCATTTTCCAGGCCGGCACATCGATCGTCACCCTCCTAAAGACAGCATTGTCCTCACGCTCACACACTGTCGGGCTCTCCTCTGATAGTTAATGCCTCATTGAAAGCCATTTGCTACCCTGTCCTTAATTGTGGCTAATAATCCAATCACACTCAGTATCAGTGCGCCAAAGCACCATTAAGATAAAATGGGGACATCAAGGAAGGAAGGCAGACTAATGACATTGATGAGAAAGCGGGCGCTTGGTTGTAGCTGGAGGTCCCGAGCTTGACTTTTGAGTGGATATCATTGAGATTTAACGGCTATCGAACAGACACTCACGCTTATTACCGACATAAAGTGAACAACTTTCATTCTACGCCTTGAAAATAATATTATTAGCTATCATAGATCACCCTGCTTGAAACACTAAAGTGTGGAGTCTTTATCACGTCATCTACTGTATGCCTCCTTTGACAGCACAGCAGCTGTGGCAGCATGTTGTGAAACAGCACTTCTAGCTCATGAGCAAAAGCGATGAGTTTGAGTATGCCTTGGGGAAGTTTCTAGTGAGAAATCTTGGCGACTAAACAAATACGAGATGTTGCAAAGCTGTCTGAAACCTCAGACTTTTCTTTAAATGCAAACACGGATTTGCTGCTCACATCTGTTAAGAATTAAGGTAGAATTAAGAATTAAGCTTATCGCTTGAAAGCAAAACGTCATACAAAAACATTATACTTCTGTCCAAAAAAGTCACAGGGCTGGCTGAGATATTGTTACAGAAGGTAAAATCACATCGCTTTTGACATTTAATAGGCATAAAGGACTATTACCTAACTTGGAAGTTAGGTGGTGTAGTGGAGCGCTAGGTTAGCCATTTCAGGCAACCGTCAAGATAATCACCTGCTGGCTCTTGAGTGCTCGAGGTCCTGAGTTTAACTCTGAAGGGATATCAATGACATTTAATCAGCATCTCCAACTTATTACCAATATAAAGTAGATGTCTTTCATTTTACACGTTAAAAACAGTTTTATTAGTCATCATAGATCACCAACTGGGAACCCTTCTTCTCGTCTTCTGCATAGTTTACATGATAATGTCTGCAGCAGCATGCTGTGAGACATCCCTTTGAGTAATCTGATGTCATTGTGCAGCTGCAGCAGCCATGAAGATGTGAGGAGAAAGGAGTCGGCCTTGGAGAGTTTGTTTTGGCGGCGACGTGATCGAACACAGAGCCGAGCAAATACGAAGTGGTTACAAAGCTAGTTGGCACCTCAGTATTTTTTGTGGCTGTTAATGATTTCACTTGATGTATGCATCCCTCTCTCCAAAGCAAATATAGCATTTTAATTAGGTCACTGAGAGTTGACCGTGTTGCTATAGAGAAGACTTTGATGCCCGACTTTAAAACATGTTCAGCGACTTTGTCCAAACACGGGCTGTCTCAGACACCCCATAATACAAATGTGGCACCAATGTGCCTGAGAGAGACTAAAGGCCAATTCACCACATTTATTTTTTAGCAATTTCTGAGGCCCACTTAGGAAACTTGAACATTCTCCAGCCGAATTAGTATGAGCGCAAGGCTTCACCCTAACAACAAATGTAGTCCAAACGTACCCCAGCCCGAATACTAATTTGTCATCCACGGGTGAAGGCAACAAAATAATGATTCTTTGGAAGGTTTTTGAAAATGTATGTGTGGGTGTGTTTGGGTATCCAAGTCTTGTTCGGGGAAGAATATGACTTCTGTTTGCTTGTCAGTCCTTGGTGTGGAGCACAGCTTGACTAAATTACTCATGAGGTGGATGAGCAACAAGAAGGTGACCCATTTCAGTGCTCCACTTCTGCAGCCTTGGGTCTCTTCTGAGTCAGATTCACAGTCATTCGAAGAAAAGGAGATAAGCGGCTGATTGAAAAGTGTTTTTGGTTTGGAAGGAGGTGTAACAAGAAATTAAGCAAAGGTCCCTGCAGCTTAATTAACATTTCCTTCTCTATTAAAAAAAAAACCTCTTAAAAGAGTAATAGAGCTCTGGTACAGCTTGTTTTAGAATAAATAACTGAAAAAGGAACAGTGTAAAGAATTAAATCTGCTCAACCTTGCTGGATTAGCAACTTTTGTAACAGCCACCGACTCAAAGCTGTGCGACTTCGAACTTACGATGTGTTGGTGGATTTATGGGAAATGCAATAAAAGGCTACCATAAAAGGCTAGCTATTTAGGTTACTCCATTTCTTAATAATGGTCTGCTAAGGAATAACTAGTCTGACAATTGAATTGGACACAAATGTTTTGGTCAGTATGCTTATTATTAAATAACTTTGTTGCCAAACATAATGAATTAGAACTATAAAGCTGGACCCAGCAGATAATTAGCAATGTTTGGAGTTGCATTTTAGATGTGGGTGTTGACTATGACCATGATGAGCAAGGTACACTACACGCTCATACAATAGTGACTTTAATCACAACAAGACTTATCCTAAATCATCTCCTGTTTTAGCCTCCTTTAAGACTCCATGGACTATGGAGCTTCTGTTTCAGAAATATTAAGCCAGGTTCCTTGAACCTGCACTTTATTTGCTGTAGGCCACCAAAGGCGATAGTTGTGGTTGCAAAAAGACTCCAAGTCTTTTAGAAGTCTAAGGGAAAACAGCTATCCGACGATCTCTATAAACACTTTGCAGCCAAATTTATGGGTTCAGTGATTTGTTTGGGTCTTACAGTGTGAAAAATGATGTCTAAATATCCGATTTTTTAATGCTGTCCATGAGCTAGACTTATTTTCACAAACAGAAGAGTTACGCACTCCTGGCTGTATCAAAGAATGCTCTGGCTTTACTTTTCAGATTCATCTTTAGCTAACGTCTCAAGACAAACTCTAGCTGCCCCCAGACCCTCTTATGGATGAGCATGCGGAAGATGACTGTTTGTACTCACTCGTACCTCCCAGCTGAACTCGATAGTCATTCTGACTTCAGGCAATTTCACCAGGAAGGAAACACAGTTTGAAAGAGCTCACAAAACCAGGACACATTATTTAATAATTCATCCCTTTATATTATTCATAAGTGATAGGTTTTCCTGAATGGATACCGTTGTCTTGTCTTCTAACTGTTCTGTTCTCAGGTGATTTTACACTGCACGCCAAGCTGTTCAGAGGGGAGGTAGTGACCTAAGTAGGCGGGTCAAACTTTTAGTTTTTTTCTCTGTATCCAGGCAGAGAACTTAGCTCGTTCCCACTCATCATCTCATAATCATCTTTTTATGGTTGCTTTCTTCTAGGACTGTGTGAGATTGACTTGGATGTGTCTTACATTACAGTCACCCATCATCCCACTTTTATTCCTCTTCCATTAGGGTAAATGTTTAATTCGCCCTTGTCACTGAGTGCGTCTAAGGGGCACCCTAAAGTTACAAATACCATCAGTCAAAGTCATCAGAGAGGCAGCTTAAGTGCAGAGGCAGAATTTCAGGAAGTTTTGACCCAACTTTAATCATTTCAGCTGCTGTTTTTTTGGACTTTAAAAGGGTAATAAGCAGGTTTTACTACTTCATCATTCTGACATAAATCCTGATTGCACCGTAGAAAAAAAAGGACAATTGTTTAGATCTGTCTTGTAATAGCATTACTTCCATTGTATGTTTTGTCTGCCACCAGGCACAAAATCTCCTGAGAATATAAAATATATAAATAAAAATAAAACAAAACAAGAATGGGAGAGCACTTTTATTTCACCAGATAGATATCCAGAAATTTCCTTGATAGCTGAACTGGTAAATAAAAACTGTATAACAGCATAATAGGTTGATATTGTCAGAGGACTCAATGAAGGCAAAGAGAAGACTGCCAGAAACAGAGAGGAAAAATGTGAATCCAAGATGACATGAAGCTGAGACGTGAAAGGGTTCAAAAGTGACAGTCGGTATTAGTTCTACTCGATCAGTCAGTAACCATCCCTGACAACTTCTATTGTCACTTTTAGTAACTGTTAAGCAGCCTGAATTCTAGTAGACTTGCATTGTATGTATTATATATAAGTTCCAAGTACTCCAGAGTTTGTGTTAGTTCAACCGAGAAAATCTGGTAAGTACTGTTTTTAAGTAACAAGTAAAGTAAGGGATTACTATTGCAAAAAAGTAATTACCGTATATCTTCCAATAGTAGCCCCAGTGTTTATTCAAAAAATTATTCGGCCGGCCCGGCGTTTAAAAGAGACCAGCGATTGTTGGAGACCGGCTCTTATTCCCT